>JAABOM020004588.1:0-20357 GCA_011800125.2 Solanum clarkiae | reverse complement strand
ATTTAATTTTTTAAAAAATATTTGATTTCATTATTTATAAAAAAAAATGGCAAAAAATGTGTAAGAAAAAATGGAGAGGAAAAATATTTGAATTCGTTATTTAGTCTTTTCTGTAATCCCGAAATCACAATTCTGGCATGTTCAATATAATTCATTTCGCACCACCTAAAAAATTTATATCCAACCTGTTTATGAACAACAAAATAACCATAAAAATTGAATCTTGATTATTAAAATTTAAACAAAAAAATTGTTATAACATATTCGACCATTTTCACATCCAAAACACCAACGACCTGGATTATGTGCGGACCAAAAAATCTTCATTATTGCTCTTTTTCCACAGTGACAAAAAGAATTGAAAATTATTATTTATCAAAAAATGTCAAAAATGTGTAAAAAAAATTAGAAAGCCAAATACTAGTGTATTTTTAATAAAAAGAAGAAGAAGAAGAAAGTGTATGTAAAATCGAAAAAAATAGTGTATATATATAGAAATGTGGCAGGAGTAAAAGCGTCAAATTACTCATTTTTGCACGTTGGAACGTCAAAAAACTGACCTTCACGCGCCCCCAGCTGTGTACTGCACGTGCTGTGCCACGTCAGCAGTCAGTGCTTATTTGTTCAGGATTTGCCAAGTTGAGGGTCCTATTTGTGTACTAGCAAAGTTTGAGTTCCAACTTGAAAAAAGGTGCCAACTTTGAGGTCCTGTTTGGGTATTATCCCTTATTTTTTAGTTATTCTTTTTTCCTCCATATTCTGTGATGATTTATAGGATGTTGTTTCTGAATCCTATTTCCTTCCCATAATCGAGACATGCATAATTCTTTTACCTTTATCACCAATTCAACCTTTACTTGATCGTCTTCCCTTGACGAACTCTCGTCACTACTGGTGAGTATTCTTATTTAAGTTGCAGCATAATGTGAGGGTATATAACTGTTCCCAAAGGAACGATTTACATTTCACTGTCCTAATAGTTTAGGATCTTATACACAGTCCAAAATATAATTCTTGTTTTCACTGAACCTTATATTTAGTTTTAGTATGGGTTCCTGGAATGTCACCTGATATGTGTTATCTGTAACATAGTCTAGCTAAAATAGTAGTGTACTCTTTTCTGTTTTGCCAAGTTTGCAAGCATCATTTATTATTCAGCTCTCCTGTACTAACATTTAGTGTTTGATTAGAAGTTAAGGACTCTGATTCTCATTTATTTTTGAGTTTTGCTGGAAAATTCTGTTTCATTTATTTTTGAGTTTTGCTGGAAATTCTGTTGAAGTACTGGAATTTGGTAAAAGAAAAATGAAGCGCTGTGTACTCACTTTTCTTGTTTCTTTTCCAGCTGAAACTCAAGAAAGTACCAACTTGAGTGCAGAAACTTGAGAAAAACCAACTACGAACTTCAGTTGAAATTTTTTTTAATACATTTCATAGAAACCCAGCACGCACGCGCGCGCACACACACACACACATATATATATATATATATATGAATATATATATAGATACGTGCATTGCACGCGTATCCCATGCAAATGGTTTTTTAGAAACTACATATTCAACGATAAAGTGAAATAGGTGAATAGAAAGAAGAAACTATAAATTGGAAAGAGTGAAAAGGGTAAATGGTTATACCCTTCCATGGTGTAATATGACTGAAGAATCATAGATGAGTAAGTTAGTGGAGAAGGTAGGTTCAAGCAAGAGAGCATCAAGACCAACCAAATTTTCTTCCCGTCCGTGCATCATGATACAAGTCGAACTCTGTTCAGCCATCAAAGGCATCAAACTGCAGAGTCTCCAGCTTTCCAGCAGGTTTGTCAAAGACTTGACCATTTGATGTTTTATGATCAAAGTTTTGAACGCTTGGTTTGGGAACAAGAAGGTCATCCATCTCCAGAAAATCTTCCAAGAAATCCTCTTCCAACATGTTTGGTGGCTTTTTAGGATTCACAGGAGCAGATGAGACCTCTGGTGTCTCGTGCAAATGTAACGGTGATGTATCCCACTCTGTCAGGTCAAATCTTGTTCTTGCTTTATACGGCTGGCAGCTTGGCCCAGTGACAGCAGAATGAGTGTATAAATTAACTTCCCTCAAGGACTGATTTAGCAAGGTACTTTCAGTATATTCCTCTTGTAGAAACTGCTCAAATGCAAAATTGTTATCTAGAGTGAAAGGCTCAGAAGACACAGGCTCATCTCCAATACAGTTCAGCAGTTCCTCGAGTGCATTATCAGTAGCAGGAACTACATTAATAGGATTTGGGGAATTCTCCTGCAGTCTTGGGCTCTCCTTCTCTACAGAGACTTTGGGACTAAGGCACTCATCATCAATCCAGTCCTCTTCTCTAAAAGGTGCACTATATTGCTCACAATTCTTGGGGCTAGGGCTACTCTTCTTGAAGACCTTGTAAAGTGCATAATAGTCCTGTACATTCTGGTTTCTCTTCAGCTCTTCTTCATCCATGGTGTACTCATGCATCACCCAATCTGTTCGTTCACTACTGGTGCTCGCCCAGCATCTTCTTGACTCCAGCAGCACGAGAGTTGCATGTAATAGTACGATCTTTTCTAGTAGCTTTCCAGTATCCGTGCTTTGACCGTTCTCCATTGGGATATTTTTGATCTTTGGGACTAAAGAAGAACCACTGCCTGTCCCCAGACAAATCTGCAATTCAAATTCGCAAAGGAATTAGACAAATCTGCAATTCTGATCCGCAAATGAAACAGCCAGTTAAGAATTGAAAAGATCAAAACATGGTCATAAGTATATCAACCCAGATATGACCATCAATCAGCACCAATTAATATCAGACCCTAGAAGAGAATAACATATCATTTGATATCTCAAGTCGGCAAGTAGGTCAAGATAGCAAAAGGCCATCAAACAAAAAACAAAAGAGGAATTTAGAATGCAATAGCTATGCATGGCATATGATCATTTCTGTTGACGTTGAAGAACCATAAATACACTTAAATGCATGTTAAGTGCTGGTAATGATAATTCCTCTCTGATCTATCATAAATAAACTACCAAAGTGTCTTAGATCTCCGTTCTTATTTCTCCACTCAAACTTCAATCACAATATAAACAAAAACATGCACAACTCAAAATAGAACCTACTCAGCTTCAATAACAGAAAAGCCTTGGAAAGTCACATTTTTATATGAACCTAATTCCCCCAAAATATATATTTGCTGACCGACAAGATTTTCAGGCGAGTGAACAGACTTAAACATATGCATTGTGGGAACTTACAACACATTAACGGGGTGAGCAGTTTCACCAAAGACAGCATAGTGCCGTTAGAATCTATTGAAACAGAGATGCAGAATGTGGTGGGAAAATATGACAGAAGAGAGAAGTGAAGAGTCCCAGTCGATCCATGGCTAAAAATGGAGGGCAATGTATCTGGAGGCTCAAGCGCCTTCTAATTTCCTCCGAAGATGGAGTTAGATGTGGAATTGGCATCGTGAATTTTGTTTTGATACATGGTAACGCTAATTGACTGATGCTTTGCAGCGGATTTAACTAAACATGGGCGACACTTTTTTTCTTGTGATGGAATGCATCGCATGATTAACCTTCTGAACTGGTAATGTTGTCTTTCACTCTTGGTGTAGAAAACCGATTGACATGATAAACAATTTTTATTCCAAAATTACAACTTTATTATTTGTGTTGTGCATATTTCAAATTTGGAGCATGTGTGAAATAACTTTAATACATGGAGAAAGCCTTGTACAGTATGGAAGAATTGATGGAGAGTACTGAGTAGTATGAAATATTGAATTACAAGATCAGTGGCTGTAAATTTAAAAAGAGCACATGCAATTCATATTTTTCACTCACTTACAAATTAAGAATTTAAATATGGTATTATAAAGAAGGTCCCTGATTCAGGGAAAAAATATTTATGGGGAACTTGAAGCATTCAAAAGTGATAGAAACCTACAAAGCATTATGTAAGAATTTCAATTCACGGTGTTAAGTATCGGGCAACGGATTGGGAACAGAAGAACGATTATCAAGTTAGCAGGTAGTTGGTTTGGCCTCTTTGTAGTTTCTATTTGATGAATGAAGCTCGAACATGATTGTCTTGAGGGAAAAACAGAGGGTATATGTAGGCAATGCGTTTTAGTTGGATGAAAATTTACCTTAGAAGGTTGTTTGATTTTACTCTTTGTACACAGCATTCAATCATCTGCGACCAAGTCCCCTTTGTTTCTGTTGATTTGGAGTTTACTGTCTTACCAAATTCTTTGATTCCACTCTTTGTACACATTGTTTGATGATCTACGCCAAGGCAATGATGCTTTCGTTGATTTGGAATTTAGTTTGGTAGGTAACTTCATACGCCAATCTAGCAATTCAAGAATATGGGTTACATCATTTAAAAACACAACCAAAAAAGGATACTATCTTTAGTTGAGATTACACTTGGATATATGTTACAGGATAATACAAAAGTATAAAATGGTGTTGTTGGTTAGGATTGAACCACCAATAGAGACCAATGAACGAACTTGTCATTTTTTAATAAAATTTTCTTTAGTTAATATTTAATATATTCTTTAAGAATTACACAAGTAATATATACTGAATTTAATCGGATTACTACGGGTTCCCGTAACCTAAAAATAGTACATAAATTCGCCCCTGGGTCACTTGATTCAAATCTTTGCAATTCACTTTTTGGTGACGGTGTTTAAAATCATTGAAGTTCGCCTTTGATGATGGTGACTGGGCAAGCGACACAGCGGAGACTGTGATGGTGGTGTTTTTGTACAAGCAGCGTAAAAATCCTCTTCAAAGTGATGCGAATGTGCACCAAGTTCATGCTAATTAATAAGTACGGCCATTGTGAAGGAGTGTTTAGCAAAGTAGTGCTTTTTAAAAATTATTTAGGGGTATTTACGTAATTTCTGTGCATTAAATTAAACCTATAAGGGTAAAATAGTAATTTGGCATTGGAAATTGTGGAGTTCATGCTTTTATAGTAATATAGATATAGATATAGATATGGATAGATAGATATAGATGTTTTTATTTTAAGAGAATAAATTATAAAGTGAAATTTTACGAACAGAAAATTTAAAAAGTTTTACATGACATATAATCAACTACTAACTAATTAAGAAATCATGATTTTTTTTATTATTGAAAATTTAAGATGATATAATTGATTTGTATCTCATAATAATTTTAATGATCTCGAATTATTTATATTAGGTGAATACCATTAGTATGAAAAATGGGTTTTATCCATGAAGCAATATGCAAAAAGTGAATAACTTAAGGTGCAAAATACAAAACAAACAACTTCATGTCTAGAACTAGAAAGCCCATCTTTCTTTTTATTTGGTTGTGAGAACAAAAATAAATTTTATATTTCATTGTGGTTAATCTTTGATTTTGCAAAAAAGAAAAAAGAAGATAATAGTTATTAGGAGTGTTATTAACATCCTTACATGAAGTTTTTATACTTGTCTTTTGACAGATCATGCAGTTTGAAGAACTCATCTGCAAAAAAAGTGTAAAGAAATATACACAATGGAAAATTTTGAAGTACAGGAAGAATGCATTTCATATTTCAAAAATTGTTTAAAGATATTCTATTTTTTCTTTTACTAAGAGATAAAAAATAGATTATTATACAATTTGAATGTCTATATTTTTGTAACGTTGCGCTTTATAGTTAACTATGAAATTTTATATGAATATAATCAATTTGTATGTTTTCATATGTGCACGTATTTGTATGTTTGTGTATGTGTGCATATATATGCACTTTTGTTGATCTGATTTGTGGTTATAATTAAGGTTTTAATAAATAGAACTGAAGGGGATCCTTGGAGTAACGTAAAATTATTGCCATGTGACCAGAAGATCATGGATTCAAACCTTGGTAATATTCTCTGGCAGCAATGCAAGATAAGGTTATATACAATAGATCCTTGTGGTCGAGCCCTTCCCTGGAAGTGCACTAGGTTTGCTCTTTTTTTAAATGAATAGAATATCAGTTAGTGAAGGCAAAATCTGATTGCTGAAAAGAGGTATAACGGCTAAATTTTTATCGTCTTTAAAGCTTTTTTAAGAACCAAATTTAATCTGATCGACGGGATTTTTACCAGTCGTTATTGACTAATAACGATCATAATTATACTTTAGTGACTAAATTTTCCCTCGTTAAAGACCTATTTTCTTATAGTGTATATTCAGTGCTGAGGACTACGCCTACTGATATATCCGAGAGTTGGTGAGGTTGCATGGGATTCCATTGTCCATCATATCGGATCGTGAAGTTCAATTCACTTCTCACTTTTGGAGGTCCTTCCAAAAAGGACTTGTCACTAGGTGAAGTTGAGTACAATTTTCATCCTCAAACTGACGGACAAGCTGAAAGGACTATTCAGATGTTGGAAGATATGTTGAGCTTGCGTGTTGGGATGAACATTTTCCAATTATCGAGTTTGCCTTCAAAAATAGCTTTCATGCAAGTATTGGGATGGCACTATTCGAATCGTTGTATGGTAAATGATATAGATCGCCCATCTGGTGGTTCGAAGTCGATGAGGTGGCATTAATAGGAGCGAACTTGGTGATGAATCCTATGGAGAAAATTAAAAGCATAAGGGATAAACTACAAACAACACAAAGCCAACAA
Organism: Solanum clarkiae; assembly: GCA_011800125.2. Taxonomy (NCBI): domain Eukaryota; kingdom Viridiplantae; phylum Streptophyta; class Magnoliopsida; order Solanales; family Solanaceae; genus Solanum; species Solanum clarkiae. Next base: position 13,686 of record JAABOM020004588.1, on the reverse strand, counting down.
AAGTCCTACTCTGATGTGAGAAGAAGAAAACTTGAGTTCTAAGTTGGTGATTAAGTCTATTTGAAGGTGTCCCCAATGAAAGGTGTTCTCTGATTCAGTAAGAAAGAAAAATAGAGTCCAAGATATGTGGGACCCTACAAGGTGGTGAAAAGAGTGGAAAAGGTGGCATATGAGTTAGATCTACTCAACGAGTTGTGTGCACTTGATTCATCCTGTCTTCCATACATCGATGTTGAGGAAATTCATGGGTGACCCAAGTTCCAAAGTCCCTTTGCATAATGTGAATATTGAAGAGGATTTGAGTAATGAAGAGGTACCAATTGAATCCTAGACCGACAAGTGAAGAAGCTAAGAAACAAGGATGTTGCAACTGTCAAGATATTTTGGAGAAACCAACAAGTCAAGAGTACTACATAAGAAGTGAAAGCGGATATGATGAAGCGTTATCCATATCTATTCCACTCTACTCAAGCTTAAGATATTAAGAAATTCTTCCATAACCTTAAACTTCATGCATTTATTTTGATGTTTATGGACTGTTATGAGACACGTTTTAAAGCATAAAATCTGAAATTTTTAAAAAATGATGCTTGACTTACATTCTTGCATGCATACTAGGTTATTAGCGGTTAATTTACTCTTTAGAGCCTCCCTTTAAATACATTCGGGGATGAATGTTCCCAAGGGGGGGAGATATTATAATAATTGCTAGTTTAGGAGCCTTAAGTACAAAAAAAATTGGCCTAAAAGGTGACGTGAAGTCTAGTTTGCGAGACCACTTATGACCCGTAAGATGACATACGACCCATAGGTTCGGCTCTTAAACATAGAACTTCAGAAAAGGAAAAAATTTTCAAGTGCGGCGTGATGTCGTCCAAGTTATACCTTCTTTTTGAAGATAAAACGGTCATTGTCAAGAAATAGAACCTAACCAAGTTAGGGTCAAACCCAAGGGAATACATAAACTCAAGAGAATTCAATTACTGTAATTTAAGTTATTAACCGACTTACTTTACCAAGGAGGAGGGGGGAGGTTTGCAATAATTAATAAAAAATAAACCTAACTAACACAATACTGAAATCAATATGGAGAGAAACTAGGGTATTGTGTTCCCCATAATTCCCTAACTCAGTATCATCGGATAACCTAATTCTTTTCTAGTGTATAGCTTGTAGGACAGTAAGTTAAGTTCACCAAACCTATTGGTCCAAGTGAGAGGCGAATTTCACTACATGACTTGGCCCCTCTCCATAGTGTGCATTACTAACCCTTACCTATTAGTCCTAGTACAACCTCTCTTTGGCCCAGTTTGGTTGATTAGATGAGAACACATCAATCAAATCCTGTGAATTAATCTCTTTTCCTATTCATTATTACCTTTGGTCCAATCTGTAACACTAGGTGGGTTCTAATGTATGCCACCACTAGAAAACATGCAAAACGAAGAGAATTAATTAATATATGCATGCACACTTTCCAAGAATTATGAATTATTCAGTTTTACCTTGTTAGTTTTTCATGATTCCCACAACCCTATTTATGAATTTAGCTGCTCATGATTTGTGTAGATGCAAGACTTATGAATTGGAACAACATAATAGAGCACTAACACAATTGAATTAAGAACAAGCAAATCCAACTTCAAAGAGAATTGCAAGATTAAAGATGAAATCAAAGTACACGTGTTCTCAAAACTCTCCACTGTTATCTCACTATTTTTCCTCTCTAATTCTCAAGTTCTCTGTGTACTATGCGTAAACTTATGAAAATAATTTAAAAAATTTATTTATAATATTTAAAATAATAGTCATAAACATAACAGGATAACTGGGTCGACATGCCTCACGAACAAGTTAATGGGCCATATTACATTCTACGGCCTGTAATCAGGATCTCGTATAGTGTTGTTGGAAAATTGAGCTTCAAGTCTACGACACCCCCTTTACGACCCATAAAGTGGTTTACGATCCATAAGGGGGTTTCGTCTGATGAATCTTCACAAAGTACCTATCTCTATCCTCAAGGTATGAACTATGTTCTACAACTCGTAAATCATTCCACGATCCATCTGCATATACATAGAATCAACTTAAGAAAATCTACTACTCACTGGAATTGTCCACAAAACCACTTCATGGCCCATAGAATGAACTATGGCCTGTAAAGGGTCTCGTATTTCAAAAAAAAAATCAGCAACTTCTGTATTTCTTCCAAAAATCAACACCAACCCTGGAATCCAACAAATATAACACAAAAACACATAAAACCAACTAACATCTCATTGAGAACACATAAAATTCCAAGTTTTAAGCATCAAAAGTATTGTATTTTGACAATATATCAACACCCTCAACTTAAAATTGTTGCTTGTCCTCAAGTGACAGACTCAATCTATATAAGTGATATAATAACATACAGACGTCAACCCAATGGCATACATCACATCAATCTCAAACTCAGATACCCGCACCATATTTTCAAAATATAATCAGATATCCATCTAGCAAACTAATGTAGACTTAGTGCAAATGACAACACAACTATGACAAGTGAGGTACTATCAACAATTCACAATCACTGAATAAGTCTAATGCTAACAATGCAATACAAGTGCCTTCACAGAAAGGAGTCTCATATCTGTCACTCAATGATGTTTTCATGTATAACCTTAGGACTGTTCAAAATTATTCACTCTTACAAAAGATATTTATGCACCATGCCTAATATCATAGGCTTTCCCTTATACTCATGACTAAGATTTTCAACTATTTGGACTAGGATCACTTTAGGACTTTCTAGGCTTGTAACATAGGCTAAAGGGGCTTTGGTATGGTATTGTGGGAACATAGTGACTAAAGATCCTCCTTGACACTATGTTTTTCTACACTTTTATGCTACCAACTCCGTTGTTTTCATCTGAATTCTCCATTTCTCCTATTTCAAGCTTTTCTAGGTGCATTCTTTTCATTTTTCAGTTTTTTGCCTTGATTTCATACTCCATTTTTCTCTTTAACTCATAACTAAGGTATCACTTACTTTTCTTGAACCCAGTATATGATTTTTCCTTTTGCTCTATATAACTAACTTCCCCTTTATATATGTGTTTCACCCTTACATCAGCCACCTCTCAACTTAGGCTTTTGGCCATATGAGGTGCACAATATCCATCCTCAGAACCAGGGAAACTTTTGGTAGCCACCCTCAACTTAGGCTTTTTGCCTCAGTCAAGGTGCACAATATTCAATGAAAGACGAGGGCCACTTTCAAAATTTTACAATTAACGATGCTAGGTTAATCAGGTATTTGGAAAGAATATGTACATATTAGGCTCAAACATTAGGAACAAGGGATATACTGCAACTTTGGTTGGTCATTTAGGCTAAGTGGACTTTTAAGAACAATGACCTAAGATCCTTTCATAATCCAATTAATCTACAGTCTAACTTAGAGTAACAAGGCAAGTTCTGAATTAGCACATAACACATGAATTCAGCAAGTTAAAGCTCAAACTCACATGGCACTGACTACATTATTAACAAGAAACTCTCAGATCATACTTTTTATCTCAATTTATCCTCACTTATCAGAACAAACATTGCAACATACATAAATATGCATGGTTGCTATCTAGGCTACTAATCAAAATTTTTGTGGGTATAATTTTTCAAACAAAATATAAAAATTTACTATATGCCATAGGTATTAGTACTATATATTACAAATACTACCTAAACATGCTAGTTCAACAGAAAATAAATATCCATGGGAAAAAAGAACATAGGCAAGAAAACCCCAAGATAAAAAATTGGGGTAGTTATGGACCCAAGCTACTCAGACTTTACTGAGGCCCTAACTACCCATACTCCATCAAAAAAGATGTGCATTATCCCAAATGCATACAATCAAAGCAAAACAAAGTATAAGGGGCCAAAAATCATACTTAGGTGCCTTTTTAGCACTAATATCCACCTTGGATTGCCTCCCAAGTAGCGTCTCATTTATTATTGTGGCACGACTTGGACAAATTGGTTACTTAGACTTCACCAATTGCCCAGACTTCACTCTTCAAATCATTTGGCCATTTCATAGACTAACAGATATTGAAGAAAAAATCTTCGTCGTCCAATCTGAACCTGAGTTGACCAACTTTCATATCTGCTAGTGCTCACCTAGTGGATAGGAATGCTCTCCCCAAGATTATTGGAACGTCGAGGTCGACTTCACATTCTAGGATCACAAAGTCTGCGAGAAATATGAACTTCTCAACTTTGACTAGCATATCGTATAATATCTCCATAGGCTTCTTCACCATGCGATCAACCATCAATAACTGCATGTTCATCAGAGTAAGGGCTCCCAATCCTAGATTCCTAAAGACCATAAGAGGGGATCAAATTTATTCTAGCACCTACATCATATAATGCTCTTGCGAACTCTACATCTGCAATGGTGCAGGGTATAGTGAAAGCACCGGGATCTTCTCGCTTCTGAACCAATGACCTTGTAGCAATGGCACTGTAATACTGAAGCTCTTGGAAGAGCTCTTGACTTACAGTGCGCTTCTTAGTAATTAGGTTATTCATGTACTTCGCATACCTAGCATCTTCTCCAACGCCTCAATGAGAGGGATGTTGACGGAGAGTTGTTTTAGCATGGAGAGAAAGTGCTTGAGCTTGCCGCCCTCCTCCCTCTTTTCAATTCTTTGAGGGAAGGGAGGAGGGGGCCTAGGAATGGGCTTTAACTTCTGTGGCGTATCAGCAACTTCACTCGCCTCATCCTTACCACGATTATCTCTTGTGTCTGCATCCCTGGCCATAATTGTCTCCTCTAGAACATTATCCTCATCAACTGTCATAGGAGGATCGATGGTGCTCTTACCACTACGAGTAGTAACCACCATGCACTGCCTTTTATTCATAGGGTTCTGAATTATGTTGCTTGGCAGTGTACCCCTTTGGGTTTGATTGAGTTGAGTCGGCACTTGACCAAACGGTTGCTCAAGCTGTTTGATAGCCACAAAATAAGACTCAATTTTCTGATTAATACTGGAGATTTCAAATTTTTTTGTGTCTCAGTTTTCTTCATTAGGAGACCAAATATATCCTTAATTCTTGAGGTACTTGCACCTGCATCGTAGTTATATAGTGGCACATAGGACCATTTCTGAAGCCATCTCTGTGACCCCAATCTACATCTCTATCCGGACCCCTATTCCAGTCATAGTATCCTCCACGGTTGTCTCTGAAAGCTCTATCTCTTTTGAAGTTTTGACCTTGGTTTCCTTGACCTTTGCACAATAGTCCTGATTGGACCCTTGGATGTTGGTCTGGAAACCCCCTGTTTGATCAGCAATAAAGCAGGTGTCCTCCTCATAATAAGGCTCATCATACATGGGTGCACATGGAGGTTGATAAACTACTGCATTGACTCACTCCTGATTCTGTTTCATACCTCTATACGTGTGCAAATTTGAGCAAGCTCTTGCATAATTTCTTCGTTTATCTTAGCTTGCTCCGAACTGACACTGACAACGCACGAACTGACACTGACAGCGGATGAACTTTTGGTAGATGCTCTGTCTCTCCGACCCCATCCATGATTAGTGTTGAGCACTCTCTCTACCCTTTCTGCAATCATTAAGATTAGCTAGTCTAAGAACATGTGCCCCATGATAGTGTTAGCACAAGCCTGACTATTCTTAATAAGGGCATGATAGAAGATCTCCACTAAGGCGTCATCAATTATCTTGTGGTTCGGGTGAAACACCCCTCATGTGCTTTGGAATGCCCCATAATCATAATTTCTATATATCTCAAAATCCGTACGTGGTTTCAAAATTCCAACTTCATATTCTCGATAAAGGGGCAAAATTGAGTGGGAAATGGGTATAACCTGGATTTTAGAAGACTCGTAGTGAAAAATAATTTTCACTAATTTTCCTTATCCAGTGTCTGTCCGCGCCCAGGCTGTGACGCACCTGGGGCGTGGATTAGTATAATTGGAAATCAACAATTGGTCCGCGTCGCGCCTAAGCATGGATCAGTGTAATATTTTCCTTGGTTTTCTTAATTCGCCCAAGGGCATTGGGATCATAGTCCCATGCCCACTTAAACATAAAATGTTTCATACTTAGCCATTTTTCAACTCTATAACTCACAAAAACCTCTCTAAAATCTCTTCAAGACTCTATCAATTCTCTCATTGAAATCTAAGGATTTCAAGCTCAATGTTGGAACTCAAGGACTCATTTCATTCTCTAAATCAACTTCAAATTCATTTCAAGAAATTCAAGATTTAAGGTATGTGTGTTTTCATCCATGGGTCCTTTCACCTATGGAGTCCAACCTTCTCTTTTTATGAAAATTGCATGTTTTCAAGTTGTATTACCTATGAGTATCTCTTATTATGAAATATGAACATAAATCATGTTGGGGTTTTATCAAGTACTGATTGATTATGCATGAATATCTATTTCAAGCTTATTCCATGCATTTATTTTATCTATTGAGACTATGCATATTTTGAGCTATAAAACTATGAACTATTATGAGCTTTTGTGATGGATTTCAAGGTGCCCTACATGAGGGTTTTACTACTATGGTGGTGGGTTGATTTGCATTGAGTATACTTATCTTATTTCACTCTTGAATTGCATGATATTGAACAAGTTTCATGAACCCACCATGTGTTTGATAAAATGACATGACAAGAATTCTCAAGTTATTGATGATCTATTATATGATTTACAAAGCAAATGACTTCATGATGATTAAGGAATTTCAAGCATGTATTCAATTCATAAAAAGTATCTATGATTTTACATAAGTAAAGATCTATTCTAAGATTTTTACCTTTTGTGAGCCATTCATGTTAAAGTAAGAGTTCATGTATGATTATGATCTATTCTCATGTTCAAGTTAGGCTCACTAGTAAAGGTCAAGTATGTTTATGAGATACCTAAGTCATGTTTTTACAAGCTATTCATGTTATAATTAAAGTATGATTATTTCATGTATTCTATGAAATTTGATTTAGCATCGATTGAGGCTTATGATGGGGGCTCGACTCAAAGGGTTCTTACATAAAGTCTTTAGTCTCTAAACTATGTGTCATCATAGGATTATGATTATTACCTTTGCTATGCTAGTGGATCCATCTAGTTCATGTTATCATGTTTGGTTTACCTTGGCAAGTAGACTACACTTCGCCGGGGGGTGTCATGCTCGGTCACCTGAATTGAGGGGGTGTCAGGCCTCGGAGTCCAAGTTGTAGCTGCTTGGTCTATGTCGGTTGATGTATCTTCCCACATATGTATGATATGTTATGCATGTTGAATGATTTACAAGTATATATTATTACAAGCATTGTTCATGCATACCATATTGAGATTATATATCCGTTGATTACGATTATGTATTTTGAATATATTGACTTATATCTTTGTTGCATTGCACCCCGCATACTTAGTACATTCAAATGTACTAACACATACTCTATGCCTACATGATATTATCATGTAGGGATCGGAGCTACATTTGATCATCCTCCTCCATGTGGCTAGTTCGGCACTTCGAAGAAAGCATTGGTGAGTCCTCAATTCCGAGGACAATATCTAAGTTACTCTTACTATATTGAGACTTCTTTATGATGAACACTTGTTATAATGAGGGTGAGCCCGAGAAGTGTCTTGGCCCCCGCTCCATTCTAATTTTGAAGTATTGTTGAATACTATGTTATATTTATGCTATGAGCTTGACTTTTTTATGCTTTTATGAACATCAAGACTTTCCTTAATCCTGCTTCCCCTTTCTAATTATGTCATTTTGGTGACCAAGGATGTGTGATTGATGTGCTAAGAGGCTTGTTTGGGGTCGCTTCGGGTTCTCCATTCACTGTGTCACTTCTAGGCGCTAGGCTTGTGTCATGACAAGCTTGGTATTAGAGCACTAGGTTGTTAATAGTCCTCAAAAATCTAACACACCGCGTTGATTAGAGTCTTATTCATAGTTGTGTAGCACGCCACAACTATGAATGGGAGGCTATGAGGCGTTTTAGGAATGTTTCACTTATTCATGGTGTATATCATGCTTTAGATGTAAATATAAGGCTTTTCCCTTAACGAATATTCTTGTTTCTTCTAGATCATGCTGATACCAAGGCGAAGGATAAGGAGTGCCCTTACACCCGAGGAGCAACCGACCCCTCCCGCTCCTCATGATGGAGGGGTAGCCCAAGAAAGGTTCTGGGATGCCATCACAATATTGGCCTGTGCTATGACCAACCAAATACACCAAGGTCCCAAGCCTCTTATGCTCCTACTCCGGCCTCAAGGGTGAGGGATTTCACAAGAATGAATCTACCGAAGTTTCATGGGTCCAAGATGGAAGAAGATCCCCAAGAGTTCATCGATGAGGTGTATAAGTTGCCATCTATCATGGGGGTTAATACAGAGGAGAAAGCAGACTTAGCAGCCTACCAACTCAAGGGTGTGGCCCAAATTTGGTTTACTCAATAGAAATTGGAGAGGAATGAGATGATGCTATTCCTTGGGAGGAATTCAAAGCCTCCTTCCTCAATTGATTCTTCCCTATCGAGCTAAGAGAGGCTAAGATGATAGAGTTTATGAACCTCAAGCAAGTTTCCATGAGTATGAGGGTGTATGCCCTTAGGTGCAACAAGCTTTCAAGTATGCTCCATATTTGATGGCCGACGCTAGAGCTGGAATGAACAAATTTATGTCGAGAGTGTCCGACTTGGTTAATGATGAGTGTCATACCGTTATGCTAGTGAGTGAATAGATTTGTCTCGGCTCATGACATATGCCAAACAACTTGAGGGGGAAAAGCTTAGAAAGAGAATAAGTGGTAAGTCTAAGAGGGCTCGATTTGAAGGTGGTTTCCAAGGTCCTAAGGGTGGCTAATTTCCTCAAGGCCACAATTTCCAAGGCCAAGGATCTTCCAATGCTCCTAACAAGAGATTTGCTAATGATAACCCAAGATTCTAAGGTGGAAATGGTGGAATGACGCACCCTAAGTGCCAAAAGTGTAGGAAAAACCATAGTGGTCCATGTTTGAAGAATTCTAATACTTTTTTTGGTTGTGGTGAATTGGGTCACAAGGTTTTGTCCTCATGCTCAAAACAAAGGTAGAGACGGTTGTCCTCAAGGCAAAGGTGCATATGTCGGTCAAAGGGCAAAGGGAGGCCAACAAGGAGGTTCTCTAAGGCAAAATAGTTTCTATACTCTCCAAGGAAGGCAAGGGGTGGATGAGGTGCATGATGTTGTCATGGTATGTTAAAGGTTTTTTATTATGATATATATCCATTGATAGATCTGGGTGTCACTCTTTCTTTCATGACTCTTTTTGTTGCCAAAAAGCTTCATGTGAGTCCCAAATTATTGTGTGAACTTTATGAAGTGTCTACCCCATTGATGAGTCCATTATTGCTAAAAGAGTTTATAGAGATTTTCCCGTGTCCGTGTTGCATAAAGTCTTGCCTTGTGATTTTGTTGAGTTAGATATGGTGGATTTTGATATTATTCTTGGGATGGATTGGTTACATGCATATCATGCTTTTATTGATTGTAGAACCCATAAGAGTTAAATTCCAGTTCCCTAATGAGCCCAGCCTTGAGTTGGAAATTCGTAATAATGTGGTCAAGGGTAGATTCATTTTTTGTCTTAAAAACTAGAAGTTGATTTCTAAGGGTTGCATTTACCAGCTTATAAGGGTTAGGGATGTTGAGTCTAAAGTCCTTCCTATTGAGTCAGTTTCGAAGGTCAATGAGTTTCTCGATGTCCTTACCGATGAGCTTTCCGACGTTCCTCCTAAAAGGGAAATAGACTTTGGTATAGATTTTTTTCCCGATACACAAACAATTCCATTCCCCCTTACTATATAGCCCTAATAGAATTGAAAGAGTTGAAGGATCAACTGAGGGATTTATCGGAGAAGGGTTTCATAAGGCCTAGCAAATCACCTTGGGGTGCACCAGTGTTGTTTGTGAAGAAAAAAGATGGTTCTCTTAGAATATGTATTGATTATCGGCAACTTAATAGGGTTACCATAAAGAACAAGTACCCTCTACAAAGGATTGATGACCTTTTTGATGAACTTAAAGGGGATAGTCACTTTTCTAAGATTGATCTTCGGTACGGATACCACCAAGTGAAGGTGAGGAGTGTGATATTCCCAAGACGCCTTTTTGGACTAGGCCTGAGCGTTTTGAATTTGTAGTTATGTCTTTTGGGTTGACTAATGCACCAACTATATTTATGGATCTCATGAATAGGGTCTTTAAACCCTATCTTGATATGTTTGTAGTGGTCTTTATTGATAATATATTAGTTTATTCCCGGAGTGAGGAAGAGCATGTGGATCACTTGAGGGTAGTGTTGCAAATCTTGAGGGATGAGAGGTTGTTTGCTAAGTATGAAAAGTGTGAATTTTGGTTGAAAGAGGTTGCTTTTCTAGGTCATGTGGTATCGGGTGATGGTACTAAGGTGGATCCTCAGAAGACGGAGGTGATAAGAAATTGGCCTAGACCCTTGACTCCATCGAATATTAGGAGTTTCTTGGGTTTGTCGGGTTATTCTCGAAGGTTTGTGAATGGTTTTTCTTCCGTTGCTTCCCCAATGACAAAGTTGACCCAAAAGAAGGAAAAAATTTTTTGGACTGATGAATGTGAAAAGAGTTTTCAAACTTTGAAAAATAAGCTTGTCTTCGCCCCTATCTGAGCTCTACCGGAAGGGTTGGAAGGGTATGTGGTTTATTGTGATGCCTTAAGAATTGGTTTGGGGTGTGTTTTGATGCAAAATGGCAAGGTGATAGCATCTGCCTCTAGGAAACTTAAGGTGCAAGAGTAAAATTATCCCACCTATGATCTTGACTTGGCCGCCGTGGTGTTTGCTTTGAAAATTTGGCATCACTATTTGTTGGGGTTCATGTTGATATATTTACAAACTACAAGAGTCTCCGATATGTGTTCACGTAAAAAGATCTTAACTTGAGGCAAAAAAGATGGTTAGAGCTCCTCAAAGATTATGATATGAGTATGCATTATCATCCCAACAAATCTAATATTTTGGCCGATGATGTAAGTAGCGTGTCTATGGGTAGCCTAGCTCATATTGATGGTTGCAACAAGGAGGTGGCTAGAGAAGTTCACCGGTTGGCTAGGTTGGGGGTTGGGTTGGACGAAGTTGAAAATGGTAGTGTAGTGGCTGTTGATGGTTCCAGATCTTCTGTGATTGAGAAAGTCAAGTCAAAACAAGACCTTGACCCCACCTTGTTAGGGTTGAAGGCCTTGGTGAAGGATGGTAAAGTGGAGGTTTTCTCCCAAGGGGGACATGGTGCCCTTAGGTACCAAGGTAGGTTGTGTATGTCTAATATTGATGACTTGAAAGAGTTGATTTTGAAGGAGGCCCATAATTCATCTTATTCTACTCACATCAGTTCTGCAAAGATGTATAGAGACTTGAGGGAGGTGTATTGGTGGGGTGGTATGAAGAGGGATATTGCCAAGTTCGTATTCGATTATCACAATTTCCAACAAGTGAAAGTCAAACATCAAAGGTCAGGTGGCCTAGCCCAAGACATAGAGATTCCTACTTGGAAGTGGGAAGAGATCAACATGGATCTTGTGGTTGGGTTACTTAAGACTAGGAGGCAATTTGACTCTATTTGGGTTGTTGTGGATAGAACGACAAAGTCGGCTCACTTTCTACCGATCAAACACACTTATGGTGCAGAAGATTATGCCAAGTTGTATATTTATGAGTTGGTTAGATTGCATGGACTACCCTTGTCTGTCATTTCGGATCATTGTGCTCAATTCACTTCTCATTTTTGGAGCATCTTCCAAAAGGGTCTTGGTACCAAGGTCAAGCTTAACACGTTTTTTTATCCTCAAACGGATAGTCAAGCGAAAGGACTATCTAAACTCTTGAGGATATGCTTAGAGCTTGTGTTTTGGAGTTTAAGGATAGTTAGGATGAACATCTTCCACTTATTGAGTTTTCTTACAACAATAGCTACCACTCTAGCGTTGGTATGACTCCTTTTGAAGCTTTATATGGTACACATTGTAGATCCATGGTTGGGTGGTTTGATGTGGGGGAGATGGCTTTGTTAGGCCCGGATTTGGTTATGGAAGCCTTGGAGAAGGTGAGGTTGATAACAGAGAGATTGAACGCAGCCCAAAGTAGACAAAAATCCTACTCCATTGTGAGAAGAAGAGACTTGAATTTAAGATTGGTGACTGAGTTTACTTGAAAGTCTCACCCATGAAGGGTGGGGTCCGGTTTGGCGAGAAAGGGAAATTAAGCCCAAGGTTTGTGGGTCCTTATAGAGTCTTGAGGAGAGTTGGTAAGGTTGCATATGAGTTGGAGTTGCCTATGGCGATGAATATGGTTCATCTAGTCTTCCGTGTGTCCATATTGAGGAAATGTGTGGATGACCCAAGTGCTATAGTGCCCTTAGAGGTTGTGGTTTTGTGGAAGATAAATTAACCTATGAGGAGGTCCTGATGGAGATTTTGGATAGACAAGTGAAGAGGTTGAGAAACAAAGATGTAGTTTTCATCAAGGCCCTTTGGAGGAATCAACAAGTCTAAAGTGCTACATGGGAGGCTGAGGCAGACGTTAAAAATAATGCCCCCTTCTCTTCGACTCTACTCAAGCTAAAGGTAATAACTTAAGTCTCATCTATGATTTCAAGTCTTAAGTTTCATCTCTTATGTAATTTTGCATGTATTCATGTTTATGGTAACAAGTTTGTGGTGATTTTTGAATTCTTGTTGAGATTTTCGAAAATGATATTTAAGTGCATTTTTTGCATTCATGTGGGGTTGAAATCTTCATAATTACTTCTCTTACACATGTTTCTTTGATATTTGGGGATGAATGTTCCCAAGGGGAAGACATTGAAACACCCATCATGTGCTTCGAAATACCCTATAATAATACTTCTCATATATCTGAAAATCCGTGCGTGATTTCAAAAATCTGACTTCATATTCTTGATCAGGGGGAAAAATTGAGTAGGAAATGGGTATAACCGAATTTTAGAAGATCCGTAGCGAAAAATTATTTTCGCTAATTTTCCTTATCTAGTGTTTATCCGCACCCAGGCCGCACCGTGCCTAGGGTGTGAACTAGTGTAATTGGAAATCTGCGTCTGGTCTGTGTCGTGTCTAGGGCGCAGACTAGTGTAATATTTTTCTTGGTTTTGTTAATTCACCCAAAGGCATTGGGGTCACAACCCCATGCCCACTTGAATGTAAAATCTTCCATACTGAGCCATTTTTCAACTCTAACTCACAAAACCCTCTCTAAAACCTCTCCTAGACTCTAACAATTCTCTCATTCAAATCTAATAATTTCAAGATTAATTTTGGAACTCAAGGACTCATTTCAAACTCCAAGTCTACTTCAAATTCATTTCAATGAATTTAAGGTTTAAGGTATGTGGGTTTTCATCAATGGGTCTTTCACCTATGGAGCTCAACCTTCTCCTTTTATAAAATTTGCCTGTTTTCAAGTTGTATTACCTACAGGTATCTCTTATTATGAAATATGAACATAAATCATATTGGGGTTTTATCAAGTTGATTGATTATGCATGAATGTCTATTTCAAGCTTATTCCATGAATTGATTTTGTCTATTGAGACTATGCATGTTTTGA
>JAABOM020004577.1:0-20358 GCA_011800125.2 Solanum clarkiae | reverse complement strand
GATACTTTGTCCTCAAAGTATATATATATATATATATATATATATATATATATATATATATATAAGAATAGTATCATGAACAAAGTATCCAAAAGTAATCATGGGGGTCAAAAGTAGCAAACATATAGTCCTCAAGCACCAGCATCAGTTTGGTCCTGGGGCTCTCTCTCCTCTTGGGTGGTCTGGACTGCAGCTGAACTCGAGGTACTAGATCCATGTAATTTCTGCTGATCCCGAGCCTACCTCTCCTTCTTTGTCTGTATAAACTCTCTCATCACCAGGTCAGTAAGCTACTCCTCCAACTCTGCACCCTCCTCAACTATCCTTGGTCTTTTCTGGCTCAAAGCTGCATCATCACTCCTTAGGGGCCTCTTCCCGTGGGCATGTGAGCGATCCTCGAATAAGTCAATCAAATCATCACACTTAGGTGCCTTCTCCATGGCTGCTATCTAGGCTACTAATGATTTCATCAAGCCGGCTTTAAACTTGGCCAACTCCTCCTTTATGGTAGTTGTGTCAGCAGGTCGTGCTCCCTCAAGCCTCTGCTGGACCCTGTCTTTGAAAGTGTTGACCCTGTCATCCACTGTGGTCACTCTCTAGTTCACTTCAGCAAGAGTGAGTGCCTTGGCCCTCTCCTCCGAGTCCCGGACAGTCTGACGACCCATGGCTTGAGCTGGTCCATAAACCTATCTAGTTGGGACTCTGTCCTAGTCAATCTGTGTACTAAAGCCTGAAAAGCAATAGTTGATATAATAGGGTAGTCTACAGAAGTACCCTGAGTAGCAGATAGCTCTGGTGCAGGTGTAGCTGTGGAGGGCATCGCCTTGGTATCAACAGTTGGAGGCTGCTCTGGTGCAACTGAAGTGGAGATGGTAAGAGATGGAGTCGACTCCTGAGTAGGTGGCTCGAGCAGGAATGGATCTGGTATAGGGGAGAAGCTACTCGCTGGAAGGACACCAGATTCTCATCAGCCATGATAAGGCTGGGATCCATAGTATGCAGGACCTCTACATGTGAGTCGAGGTGGACAGAAACATGAACTCTGGCCTCATTGCATAGTATATGTATCAAGATAGGGAATGGCAATGAGTTGTTAGTCTAGATCGCACACTCATGAATCTTCTCCGCCATGACGTGTGCCCAGTCTACCTCATAGCCAGCTAAGATACTGGCTAGTAACACAACCCGCTCCAAGTGATTACATTATCCGTAGATGTAGGCTTGATGCGCGATCGGATAATGGACCACCAGAATTTGGCTGAAAAGGAGAGATGAGACTTCACTATCGGCTCGGCGTGGTTTGTGACCCATGCTGGCTCGGCACCACCCTCAAATATCTGGCTAGCCACCCATCGGACAAGCTCGATCCTCAGGTCCACATTCTTCCCTATCACCACTAGCCTCATCTTCTTAATCCTGTTATTATACTCCACGGTGGAACGTGGCACCCTGTAATTAGGCTCAAACTGAACCTTGCGAATGGTCTCCTCTGATATGTCGACTCTCTAATCCTGGACTAAAACCTCCCCACAGTCTAGATTGATTAATAGCCTTCTTCCCATTGGGAAGATATTTAAAGATGGTAGCGGCATAGGTAGCATAGAACTCATAAGCTAAATACAGGGCATAATTGTCCAGCCTCCCTGATAACCACCGGAGCCTATGCCGATCAATCTCTGCCCTTAAGGTCGAAACCCTGCTCAAGCCAGAATCATTTAGCCTCGACTTTTCGTGAAACTGCTTGATAGGCTTTCTCTATCCCTTTAGCTCTAACCCTTTGTTATAGATTTCTTCATACCCGGGACTCCCCATCAGATGCGTCTAGGATCAGTAGAGGAGATAGATAGGTCGACCGGGGGCTGTGACTTTGCCTCACCCTACTGAGTGTGTGATGCCTCCTGAGAATCTGAACTGCTCCCGGACTCATCTTCATCTCCCTTCTCTTCAGACTGGAAGGTACTCTCAACTACCATGGGGGCATGTACAGCTCAATCCCTTGTCAGGGGCACCTGTGCATCAGGGTCAATGCGGATCCTGTGGACCTCCTCTAAACCCTCAGTCTGCTCAGTGTTAGAAGTCTCATCAATGAGCTTCCTGTGGAAAGCTCGGATAACATTTCTATCTTTTGGAGGCATCGTACCTGAAAATTATACCCCATACTACAAAGGAGCACCATCATGTCTAACTAATCGGGTAACAAATAGAAAAAGAATCAAGAAGAAACAAAAACCAAAGAGAAAGACACAGAAAAAGTTTACACTGCATCAGCTGCAAATTTACAGGTTTGAGTCAGAGGTACGACTCTTAGGTTATCCTATGAGTCGTAGACTGGGCTCGTAATAATTTCCAGAAATATTTTAAAGCACAAGACAGGTCCACGAGACCTTCACTACAGTTCGTGGTTGACACTATGACCCTTAGGTGGGGCACGTATGGTAAATGTTAAAGAACCATCGGTAATTGTTGTACCCTACGAAGGGCCACTACGGCCTATAGGACCACCTATGAGTCATAGGAAGGCCAAGTAGTAGGAAACAACAAGCACTTGTGGTTCCTGTAACTTCACCACACAAACCACAATCAAGCAAAAATAATTCAAACATCATTTGAAGCAACTCTTTCAATCAATTCAACAGGCATATCAATATTCATATAACCCTAGTCAAGAAAATTCAAACCAATAATTACCCGACAAATTGTACCAATAATTAGACAATCAAACAACAACTTCTCAACAACTTCAAGAATTACCCAAGAATTTTTTATCCCTAAACTCACAACAATCAACACCAACGCACAATCCTGGATGTTCAAAGAGATCAAATGCAAATTCATACAAAAAGGGCATCTTGAAAGATCATTCTCAACCAAAATACACATCAACAACCAAATTGCACCTCGACATGAACCCAACTGTTGATCAATCCACAATTATTCACTACAATGACGATGACCAACACTAGATATGACAAGGTATCGATATCACAATTAACCAACAAGGGCGAATTCGCAATTCAAAACAACATTAAGGAATTTTAATCGACAAACCCTAGCTCACATGTCTAGACAATCATTTTCTCATGGGCACTTTCAATATCTCTTCCAAATGCACAATCATCCAATAATTTAAGAAGATGGGGAAATTAGGGGTCAAAATCATTTTGACCCTTAATATACCCCTATTGAGTCATCTTTTAAAATTCTACAGATCGGGGCTATGGAACCCAACTACGAGTCATAGGGCTACCTATGACTCATAGGTTATAGTCTCGTAGCAGACATAAACACTTCGAAAAATTCAGAATTCATACCTGGGCAATACGAAACCCTCTTACGACTTATTACATAGATTATGAACTGTAAAGTTAGCTCATAGTATATGTGCCAATTTCAATCAAACACTATTTTCCTCTACGAGGCATGACCACGAGTCGTAGTATACACTACGGCTCATAGTCCTGGTTGTAGAGGCTGCTTCAAATGCCATTCTTCACACTTTCAGCACTTGATTCACACCTGCAAACCAACATCTCAAAACACACCGATCTTCAGAACAACACAACTGATTCAATGTCCTTAAAATCAAAACCAAAAATCAATCCACAACCTAATAATTCAAACAACCAAAATAAACTTAAAAACAAGCCAAAAACATGAAAGATACTTGGGTTGCCTCCCAAGAAGTGCCTTGTTTAATGTTGTGGCTCGACTTAGTCATCATCCATCATCAAAAATCATCAATGGACCATATTTCTCTCTTGAAATCGTCCGGGTGCTTCATTGTTTGGCGGATTTCAAAAACAACTTCTGCATCATTGATCGTGAATCGCAATTGACTGAAATCCATATCCCAAGGCTCTCCCAGTGGCCAGAAATGGTCTTCTCAATATAATGGACACCTCAAAATCAACCTTACAATTAAGGATCACGAAATCAGTAGGAAAGATGAATATATCAACTTTTACAAGCATATCAAAAAGTATCCCTTTCGGCTTTTTGATAGTTCTATCTGCCATGAGTAACCACATTCTTGTAGGAGTAGGAGTACCAAGACTAAGCTTTTTGAAAATGACAAGTACCATCAAAATTATGCTTGCTCCTAGATCACATAATGCTCTTGCGAACTCTACATCATCGATGGTACAAGGAATGGTGAATGCATCGGGGTCTTCCCTCTTTAGGACTAGGCATTTGGTCATGATGACACTACATTGTTGGAGCTCTTGCAAATGCTCTTGGCTCAACGTGTACTTTTTCATCACCAAATCCTTCATGTACTTAGCATACCCGGGCATCTTCTCCAATGCTTCTAGAAGGGGGATGTTAATAGAAAATTGCTTCAACATAGAAAGGAAGTGTTTGAATTTACCATCCTCCTCCTTTTTCTTGAGTCTTTAAGGAAAAGCTGGAGGAGGTTTTAGGATCATCTTTGTTTTTTCTTGCTCATTTACTTCTTCACTTTATATCTCTTTGCTTTCCAAACCTTCATTCTCAACCTCACCCTTGTCATCAACACCCTTCTCACAAGTTTCATCATCGACCACCAGCATTGGGCAATCTATGGTGCTTTGCCCACTTCTTGTCATAACCGTCATGCAATGACCATCATTTTTTGGATTTTGAACCGTGTTACTTGGCAAAGTACCCTTGTGGCGTTGGTTCAATTGAGACGATACTTGCCCAAATTATTGCTGCAATTGTTTGATAGCCATCGAATGAGACTCTATCTTTTGGTTTATGCTTGAAATATCCATTTTCACCACTTTCAAGGTCTCATCTTAATGGTTGGCCCTCTTTAACAACTTGTCAAATATTTCCTCAATCCTAGAATTGCTAGACCCGAGATCACGATTATGGGGAGGCACATAGGGACCATTCATATATCCATCTCTTCTCCCTCACTTGGCCTCCGGTACTCTTTCTCTTTCATAATAACTGCCACGGTTATCTCTATACGTATCCTCTCTATTATATTTCTGACCTTGATTTCCGAAACCTTGTCTCAAATAGTTCGAATTGGACCTTTGGGCACTGTTTTGGAAATCCGTCGGTTGATAACTCATAAAGCAAGCATCTTCATCAAAGAAGGACTCTCCATACACGGGTGCCTTTGGAGGTTGGTGAGTCACTGCATGAACACTTTCTTGGTTTTGTTTCAATACTAAGTCCATAATTATGCGACGTTGAGCAAGTTATTGCATAATCTCCTCATTCACCTTGGATTGCTCATTGTTGGTGTTCACCGCATAAGAAGTTTTAGTAGAACCTCTCTCTCGTTGCCCCAATGCTCTATTTGTTTTGACCACTTGCTCTATTTTTTTGGCGTTTCATGTAAAAGGTTGATCAAGAAACATGACTCCCATAATAGTATCGGAACAAGCTTAACTATTCTCGTCAAGCGCCCGATAAAAGATCTCCACTAAGGCATCATCAACAATTTTGTGATCCGTAACCATTCTCAAGCACTTGGTGAATCTTTCCCATGTTGTACTGATCGAATCACCCGACAATTGCTCAAAGTTGTTCGTTTGATCTTTGAGTTTAAGCTTTTTGAACCTCAGAAAATACCTCTCTAAAATGGCTATTTGTAGCTTGGCCCAGCTTGTGATTGAACTTTGTGGAAGCTATGACAACCAAATAGCTGCATTTCTAATCATAGATAGAGGGAACACTCTCAAACCAACCACATCCATCTAAAGATTTTATAGAACCATCACACTTTTGAAAACAAATGCAACATTATAGAGATGACTATGTGGATCCTTCGAAGGTAGCACCATAAACAAACCACGATTTTGAAGCATTTGCAGGAGACCAGTAGATACAATGAACTTAGTGTTGGCCGATAGTAGTGGCAATACTATAGCTCCAGTAACATCCATAGCCATAGGGTTCAACCTATATTGGTTCCATCCTTATGCATTTTCATGGAAAGCACCCTATAGTGTGGCCTATTTTCCCTTTTTAGTGGGTTTTCATCTCTACCAACATCTTCTTCATATTGACCAATAGCTTTATCAATAGCGATGTCCTTATTTTTTGGGCTATTCTTCTTGTAATTCTGTGGATCTCCAAGTTGATTGGAACTAAGGGATTGCCTTGGCTCCTTGTGTTGGGTATACAAACCTAGTATACCCTGCAAGCAAATCTAAACAACAAAAATAAAAGTAAAATACAAGAGAATCTAGAAATTAATACTTGAATTAATCACTAATGAAATCAAGTCAAAAACCTAGCCGTATTCCCTAGCTATGGTGCCATAATTTTTGATGTTCATGCTCCAACAGTAAAGTGGTCACTATCAAGTGTAAACCTAACCAAAGGCTAGGCTCAAATCCATAGGGAATACGGGGTTTGACCAAATTGATTCACCAACAATCATTTCAAGTATCAATCGACTATATTCTCTAGAATGGGGTGAGGGGGTTTGCAAATTGGAATGAAGTAAAGTGAAAACACTATACAACTAATGCAAAGAGATAATCAATTTGAGGAGCAACTTGGGAATTGTGTTCCCCATGATTTTTTGACTCAAATACCCCGGATAACATAACTCTAATTGAGATATCGTATGCAGGATGGTAACTTAGGTTCTTCCAGCCCTCTTGTGAAGGTGAAGGTCAAATTTCACAATGACGCTTAGGCAACCATGGTGTGCCAACTAACCATTACCCATTATCCTAGTCAACCTCCCTTTGGTCAGGTTTGGTTGATTAGATGAGAATACATCAATCGAATCCTGTCATCCATTTTCTTTTTCCTATTCATCACTACCTTGGTCGGGCTCATGACACTAGGTTGGGTTTGGTGTTGGCCACCACCAAACAACATTCAAAATGAAAGGAAAAAGATAATACATGCAAATACCTAATCAAAAAAATGCACAAAATCCGGGTTATTTCAAGTCAACTCCTCATGGTTCCCATAAGCCCAAGTTGTGGGTGCTAACCTATTCATGACTAGGGCAAAATCACAAACAATGAATATAGTAAACATGGTTGAGAGATTACCCAAAAACTATGAAGAATAAAACCACCTTGATGTTGAAACCAAAAGCTTATTTCAATGGAGTTAGAGTACAAGTGATTTCAAATCCCCCAAATTGGATCTTCAAGAATAAAACCCTAAAAGATATTCTCTACACTATTCTAAGAATATTCAATATTCTATTCTGTTGTAGAATCTGAAAGATCTATTTTCAAAACCCTATCTTAAACTATTTATACTATTTACAAAAAACCCCTTAAAATAAAATAAAAAATCCAGCTGGCAGCAGATACAACTCATAGGTACGACTTATAGGGTGACCTACGAGTCATAGTCGGGCTCTCGTAGTCAGCACTTGGCATTTTGGACTTGACTGCTATGATCTATTGCTACGAGTCTTTACTTGATCTACGACTCATAGGGTCTCCTCATAGTCCCTTCTTGCATTTTTTGGTCCAATTTAATTTAACACTATTAATCACTACGATGTCCTTTTCTATCAGTCATAGTGTAGATTACGATCCGTACTCTAGGCTCCTATAGCTGACTTAAATTTCTCAGGTCTTGATATTTAGAAGTTGTTAATCACTATGACCACCTCCTACGATTCCTAGCTTGGGCTACGAATCGTAGTGTATCTCATAGGTCTTCAAATTCAACAAAATCTGCTAGTTTTTCCCAGAATCAGGCCTTCTTGTATTTTCTGTAAAAATAAATATAAAACACATAAAATCATAAAAAGTCGCATTAAGAACTTGCAAAATCCCTTGTTTTAGGCATCAAAGTGCTGTATTTTGACAACACATCAACAGTGACCCAGAGGAATGGTTCAGCTATCACTGCGGAGGACCCTACTTCAGAGGTACCTCCTCAAATGGAAATGAGGTCCAAGGTCGACCGCCCAAGACCACTAGTGTTCCTGTGACACCTACTACTCCCCTATTCATACTTCAGAGGCCGACTTTCGAGGAACCATTGTTGTGCTCATCTGATAGGTAGCTTCTCAGAGCGGGAACCAGGGCTCTCAGACTCCTAGTTCTAGCTCTCATGAGCCAACAACTTCCTCTAGACTGAGGGACTTTCTGAGGATGAACCCATCGGTCTATACTGGGTCTATGGTTGAGGAGGACCTTCAAAATTGTATTGATCAGATGTGGAAGGTGCTAAAGACTATGTATGCAACAGAGACTGAGGGAGTTGAGCTTGCTGCCTATCAACTCAAGGACATCGTGAATGTTTGGTACAATCAGTGGGAAAGAATTGAGTTGATGATGCTGAGCCCGCCATTTAGGATGAGTTTGAGAGCGCCTTTCTTGATCACTTCTTTCCTCAAGAGTTGAGAGAGTCAAAGGTTAAAGATTTTGTGAATTTGAAACAAGAGGAGATGACTGGTAAAGTTATCGCTTGAAATTTATCCAGCTGTCCAAGTATACCCCAAAGATGGTTCCGGATATGAGGGCGAGAACGAGGAAATTCGTATCTGGTTTGGCTAGATAGACAAAGTGGGAGTGTAAGGCGGCATTGCTGATTCCAGGTATATATATTTCTAAGATGATGGTCTATGCCTAGCAAACTGTGGAAGACAAGAAGAAGATAGAGAGGAGCATTTGAGTAAGAAGGCCAGATCACTAGGGCCTGAGCCCAGACAGAGCAAGTAGAGTAAGGGAGATAAGTCACACCTTCAGAAGAGGTATTCTAGCTATGCACCATCTTTAGCTAGCACACCAGCCCCGAGCCAGAGATATGATCAAAGAGCCCAACGTCAGCCAAACTTTAGGCCGCAGTATGCACAGTCTCAAGGAAGTGCGACTCTTGGTTCTAAGGGGAAGCCACCTAGTGGGAAGTGTGGTAGGATATATTTGGAAGAGTATAAAGATGGAGGAAATGCTTGCTACAAATGTGGCCAACTGGTTACTTTCAAAGGGAAATGTTTGGTGTGGGGCAATAAGGCCCAAATTTCTACCACAACACCACCAACGAGGGGTAATCAAAGAGGTGCTGCACTAGGGGCAGGTGGTGGGACAAATTGTCTGTATGTGATGGGAAACCGACATGATTAGGAGGTCACACCTGATGTTGTGACGGGTATGCTTCAAGTTTTTACCTTTCCTTGCTATGCTTTACTTGATCCGGGTGCAACTTGTTCATTTGTGACTGCATTTCTGACGGGCCATTTTTTGTTTCTACTCCTGTTAATGAGTTCATTCTAGCTGAGAGAATCTATAGAGATTGTGTGGTATCCATCTATCATAGGGATACTCTTGTTGATTGATTGAGTTAAATATGGTTGATTTTAATGTGATCCTTGGTATGGTTTGGCTTCACACTTGCTATGCCTCTGTTGATTGCCGAACTCGGAGTGTCAAATTCTAATTTCCGAATAAGCCTGTTATTGAATGGAAGGGAGATTCTGTGGCTCCGAAGCGTAAGTTTATTTCTAACCTCAAAGCCCAAAAATTGATATCTAAGGGGTGCATCTATCAGCTCGTGCTAGTCATGTCTGATGATGTTAAGCCCTCTTCTCTTGAGTCTGTCCCGATTGTGAGAGATTTTCCTGATGTGTTTCCTGAGGATTTACTTGGAGTCCCTCAGGATAAGGAGATCAATTTTGAAATTGATGTTCTTCCTGACACCCAACCTATTTCTATTCCACCATATAGAATGGCCCCTGCGGAATTAAAAGAATTGAAGAAGCAGTTGAAGGACTTGTTAGAGAATGTGTTATAAGTCCGAGTGTCTCTCCATGGGATGCCAGGTCTTGTTCATGCGAAAGGAGGATGGTTCCTTGAGGATGGGGGTTAGGGGGTCTGGTAGGGGTTCCGGGCTGGTAGGGAATTTTTTACCGATTAATACTGGTTCCGATATACGAAAATGGTCCTAGTACAGGTCTAGTTTACCGATTTATTAAAAAAAATCCTATTGGAACATTCGGAGTTGGGGCCCACCCCAACGGTTAGCTAACGTTAGAATAGAGAAAGAGTCATTTCCAATGGCTCTTTTAAGTAATTTTATTTATTTATTTGTTTATTAAATTTTCACCTAAATTTTTTTCTATAAATACCCCCCTCCCAAACATTTTTTTAATCACATAATTGTCTCTCAATCTTAATTTCTCTCAAATTCTCAATGTTACTCTACTAGATTACTATTATAAATTTATAATTATACTATACTATAATTATAAATTTTTAATATTTAGTATTTACTCTATCAGTTCTCCATTAGTAAGTTGTTAAATTTGGACTTTGGAGCAAAATTTGATGGAGGATATTTGGAGCATATTGAAGCTTTAAGTTTCATGAACTTCTGCTTCTATGTCTATTTTTACATAGACGTTTGGTACATTCGTTCCAACTTATTATTTTCATCTTATTATTTTTATTCTTTAATCTTTAGTTTTTCACTAATTGACTACTTGAATTATTTTTGTATTATTCATAATTTCATATTATCATTAAAATGGATTTTGATAGAAAAGGAAAGGGAAAAAGTACTTTTTGATGGAATTGCAAAAGCATTAACCGGCAGAAAACAACAGGTAGTTCTTCTAAATCTACAAGACAACCGCCAATTCTTCTAAATAAGGAAGATTTTAGACATGTTAACAATACTTATTTTAATATCTATTTTAACACGAAATTAAATTGTGAATTTCTTGAACGGAGATTTGGTTTTAGTGAAGATTTACTGGAATATGATTTTGGAATTAATGAAGATGATGATATTTTTGATGATGATGAAACGCAACTCCCATATACTGCTACTACTACCCCCTCCCCCTCCTTCTCCCCCCTTCTGCTCTCGCTCCTGCTCCCCCCCTACATCCAACTAGTAGGCCTAAAATGCAATGTATAAAAAAATTGGTTGTTTGGTAATATTTAACACAAAGTAAAGATAAAACAAAGACTATTTGTAATAAATACAATCATGTTTTAAATCATAAAATCTCGGGAAAGGGGGGTGGGGTGGGTCATTTAAGAAATCATTTGATGCATTATTGTAAATTGGAATTTTTGCATGCTCAAGCCATTGCAGATGCGCAAAAATATAGAACTCCCCTTCCGGAACAATCCATAGGAGTAGGAGGTGCTAATATGGTTCAGTCATAATTAAATCCTAGTAATGTTTCCGGTCCTAGTACATATCGCCCTTATAACAAACAATGGGACCCAGAAAAACTTGCAAAAATGATTGTTGTTACTGGTTTGCCTTTTAATTTTGGTGAAAATCTGGGTTTTATTCATTATATTCAAATTGTTTATAACCCTTCATTTAATGGACTTACAAGAAATACAATAACAAAGTAGTTTTTGATTATCATGCACTACATTTACAATATCTTCGTTGGTTATTTGCTAATAATACTTGTAAAGTAGAAGTTACTTCTGATATAGGCCATAGGCAAACGGTAATAATTATTTTATAATTACCAGTCATTGGATTGATGAAAACTATGAAATGACCCCAAAATGTGCCCGAATACGCGCCTTGGAAGTGCCTAGAATCATAATTTCCACATATCTCAAAATTTATATGTGATATCAAAAATTCGACTTCATATTCTTGCTCAGGGGGTCAAATTGAATGAAAAATGGGTCCAACCCTTATTTTAGCAACCGTATCAAAATTTACAAATCGCACGGAGAGCACTGTGTGCCCTCAGCGCGATGCGACTAGGGCGCACCAGTGTGTATTTTTGTGTAGTTTTTTTAAAGTTTGGTCCAAGACTTTTGGGTCTTGGGCCTAAGTGTTCCATGCGTAAAAGTATCTATACTTAGACATATTTCACTCTCATATCACACAAGACAATCCCCAAATACTATTTCAATCACTTCGACAAATATCTCACTTTAAATTTCAAGTCCCAAAACTCATCCAGATCTTAAGGTTCTCATTCAAGCTTCAAGTCTCCATTTTCAATCTTCTTTAAGAATTCTCTAACGTCAAGGTATGTGAGTTTCAACCATTGGGTCCTTTAGCCCATGGTGCCCAAGATTCTATTTCATCTAATATACATGCTTTTAAGTTGATTTTACATATGGGTCTATTATTATGAATTTGACTATGGACTATGTTGAGGTTTTGTAAAAGTGTGACCGTTTTAGCATGTTTTGAGCTATGAATCTTAGATCTAACTTGAGACTAGATGAAGGATTTTGATGTATATTATATGATGGTGTTACCAAGTATTGTTGGGATGATTTACGTCAAGATTTCTTGCATGATTTTACTTCATAATTGCATGGTTTTACAGTAGCATTACACACTCACCCAGAATTTGATAAAATGTTCGGGCTAGGGTTCTTTAGCCATTGATGTTCTATTGCATGACCATCACTTGTATGACTTTATGATGATGAAAAGTATGGTATAAATGTGTTGATTTCATGAAAAGTATCTAAAGTGTTGGAAGTTGATCAATTGCCTCGTTCGGGAGGTAGTAGGACCAAACTTCCATGTTAGGGGGTATGTACCTCAATTGCCTCGCTCCAGAGGTAGTAGGGCCATGCAACCATGTTGGAGGGTTTATACCTCAATTGCCTCGCTCGGGAGGTAGTAGGCCCATGCAACTATGTTGGAGTTTTTTTACCTTAATTGCCTCACTTAGGAGGTAGTAGGCCCATGCAACCATGTTGGGAGGTTTGTACCTCAATTGCCTCGCTCGAGAGGTAGTAGGCCCGTGCAATCATGTTAAGAGGTTTGTTCCTCAATCGCCTCGCAAAAGAGGTGGTAGACCTTCATTACTCATAATGGTCTCTTCCTACACATGTAAATTATTCTATATAAGCATGTTTTACTACAAGCATTGACGATGCATGCCATATTGTTATTATACTATCGATTGAATATTATTATGCATTTTGACCATGTTACCTATCTCTTGTTGCATTGCATCCTAGATACTTAGTACATTCAAACATACTAACGCATACTTTTGCCTACATGATATCACCATGTAGGAACCGGAGCCCCACTTGATCATCTTCCTCCTCCACGTGGCTAGTATAATTTCTCTACGAAGCTAGTTAGTGAGTCCTCCATTCCAGAGACAATGTTTATGATCTCATGCTATGTACTAAATTATCTTTCTTTTATGCATGTATTGACTATAACGGTAAGCCCGGTTGCTTTAAGTTCTATGGTTAGAGGTGTTGTTGGACATGTTATGTACAATGCTATGAGTTTTGACTCTCTCTTGACATCTTGATGTTTATGATGTGAAAGTTGTCACTTAGCCCCATTTATCCCTATTTACTATCTCGTATTGTATTTTATTGCTTTCGCGACCAAGGATGTGTGATGATATGTTAAGAGACTTGCTTGGGGTCCCTTCGGGTTCCCCATGCACCGTGTCATGTCTAGGCCCTAGGTTTAGGTCATGACAAATTGGTATCATAGCACTAGGTTGTTAATGGTCCTCGAAACCCAACACACCGCATCGATTAGAGTCTTATTCATGGTTGTGTTGTGCACCACAACTATGAGTAAGAGGCTATGAGACGTTTTAGGAAATATTTCTCTTTTTCTTACTCTATGTCGTGCTATAGAAGTTAAGGTAAGACTTTTTCCCCTAATTATTGTTCCTTACTATGCTAGATCATGCCTAACACAAGAGAAAGAGGAGCCTGCACACCCTAGGAGTCACTGGTTGATGGAGAGCTCCAGGATGCTTTCACCTTACTTATACAAGCTGTGGCTAATCAAGCCAACCAAGGGGCTCCAAGCCCCTCATGCTCCTACTCCGGTATCTCGGGTGAGAGACTTCATGAGGATGAACCCACTAGAATTCTATAGGTCTAAGGTAGATGAGGACCCTCAAGAGTTTATTAGTAAGGTCCACAAGGTGTTGGCTATCATGGGTATTAGATCGAAAGAGAAAGCGGAGTTTGCCACCTACCAACTCAAAGGAGTAGCACAAATATGGTTTAATCAAGCGAAGGAGGAGAAGGGAATCAATAATGTGGTACTGTGGGAGGAGTTCAAGGTGACTTTCCTCAACCAGTTCTTCCCTCTTGAGCGTAGGGAAGCCAAATTGGTGGAGTTTATGAAGTTGGAACAAGGATCAATGAGTGTGAGGGAGTTTGCCCTCAAGTTCAACCAACTCTCAAATTATGCTCCATACTTGGTTGCTGATCAAGGTCTAGGATGAATAAATTTGTGATGGGTGTTTCTGATTTGGTAAGTGAAGAATGTCGTACCGCTATGTTGATTAATGACATGGATTTGTCTTATTTGATCACTTATGTCGAAAGAAGAGGGATAAATTGAGGAAAAGAAGGGGTCAAAAGGCCAAAAGGTCCTGTTTTGATAGTAAGTTCCAAAGTATCAAGCGTGGACGATTTCATTAAGGTCAAGGGTCTAATCAGGTTCCTAGTGGGAGATTTGCCAATGACTACCCAAGGCCCCAAGAGGGTGGTGGTGTGATGCCTAGAACCGTGTGTCCAAGATGTGGTAAGGGTCGTGGTGGCCTATGCTTGAGGGATACTAATGCTTACTATAGTTGTGAGAAAGTGGGCTATAAGATGATAGATTGCCCATGTAATCACAACAAGGGTAAGGACATTTATCCTCAAAGCCAGGGTGCTAATGCGGTTCCTTTGGGGAGAGGTGGTCAACAAGGTGGTGCCCCAAGGCACAATCATTTTTATGCTTTTCTTGGGAGGCAAGGGGTTGATGAGGTACCCCATGTCGTCATTGGCATATTAAAAGTCTTTGATTTTGATGAGTATGCATTGATTCATCCAGGTGTCACTCTTTCTTTTGTTACCCCTTTTGTTGCCAAAAAATTCCATATTGAGCCCGAATTGTTGTGTGGGTCTTATGAAGTATCTACTCATACAGGTGCATTTATTATTGCTAGAAAGGTCTATAGAAATTACACTATTTACATCTTGCATAAAATATTGCCTTGTGATGTTGTTGAGTTTGATATAGTTGATTTTGATGTCATTCTTAGGATGGATTGTTTGCACACATATTATGCCTCTATTGATTGTAGAACTCGAAGGGTCAAGTTCGAATTTACAAATGAACCCATCCTTGAGTGGGAGAGTTATGATGTGGTGGTCAAAGGATGGTTCATCTCTTACATTAAATCCCGTAAGTTGAGCTCTAAGGGGTGTCTTTATCATCTTGTGAGGGTTAGGAATGTGGAGTCCAAAGTCCTCCCATAGATTCGGTTCCGGTGGTAAATGAGTTTCTTGATGTCTTTCCAAATGACCTTCTCGGTGTTCCTCCCGAAAGGGGAATAGACTTTGGTACAGACCTCCTTCCCGATATGCATCCCATTTCTATTCCCCTTTACCGTATGGCCCAGGCAGAGTTAAAGAAGTTTAAGGAGCAATTTAGGGACTTGTTGGAGAAGGATTTTATTAGGCCTAGTCAATTACCTTGGGGTGCACCGGTGTTGTTTGTGAAGAAGAAGGACGGGTTGCTCAGAAAGTGTATTGACTACCGGCAACTTAATAGGGTCACCATCAAGAATAAGTATCCTCTACCAAGAATTCATGATTTGTTTGACCAACTTCAAGGGGCTAGTCACTTCTCTAAGGTTTATCTTCGGTCGAGTATCATCAAGTGAAGGTGAGGGTATGTTACATTCCTAAGACGGCCTTCCAGACTAGGTATGGGCACTATGAATTTGTGATTATGTCTTTTGGGTTGACCAATGCACCGGCTATCTTCATGGATATTATGAATAGGGTCTTTAAACCCTACCTTTGCTCATTTGTTATGGTCTTCATTGATGATATTTTGATCTATTCTCATAGTGAGGAGGAGCATGTGGCTCTTTTGAGGGTAGTGTTACAAAGATTGAGAGAAGATAAGTTGTATGCTGAATATGAAAAGTGTGGATTTTGGTTGAAAGAAGTTGTCTTTCTAAGTCATTTGGTGTTATGGAATGGTGTCAAGGTAGACCCTTAAAAGATGGATATGATTAGAAATTATCCTAGACCATTGACCCCATCGGACATTAGGAGCTTCTTAGGCTTAGCGGGTTACTATTGGAGGTTTGTGAATGAGTTCTCTTCTATTGCTTCTCCCATGAAAAAGTTGACTCAATAGAAGGGTAAGTTTGTGTGGACCAATGAGTGTGAAAGGAGTTTCCAAACCTTGAAGGATAAGCTTGTGTTCGTTCCTATCTTGTCTCTATTGGAAGGGTTAAAAGGGTTTATGGTGTATTATGATGCCTCCTAGGTTGGTTTGGGTTGTGTTTTGATGCAAAATGGTAATGTGATAACCTATGCCTCTGGACACCTCAAAGTGCATGAAAAGAATTATCCTACTCATGATCTTGAATTGGCCACCATGGTTTTTGCTTTGAAAATTTGACGTCATTATTTGTATGGAGTGCATGTTGATGTGTTTACCGATCATAAGAGCCTCCAATATGTGTTCACTCAAAAAGATCTTAACTTAAGGCAAAAAAAGGTGGTTAGAACTCCTTAAGGATTATGATGTGAGTGCATATTATCATCCCGGTAAGGCTAATATTGTGGCGGATGCTTTGAGTAGGATGTCTATAGGTAGCCTATCCCTGTTGATGGTGGGGGCATAGAGGTGGGCAAGGAGGTCCATCGGTTGGCTAGATTGGGGGTTAGGGTAGAAGAGGTAGATAATGGTAGCATTGTGGTTGTTGATGGTTCAAGGTCTTCCTTTATTGATGAGGTGAAAGCAAAAC
Organism: Solanum clarkiae; assembly: GCA_011800125.2. Lineage (NCBI taxonomy): Eukaryota > Viridiplantae > Streptophyta > Magnoliopsida > Solanales > Solanaceae > Solanum > Solanum clarkiae. The sequence goes on along the minus strand of JAABOM020004577.1, from coordinate 3,689 downwards.
AAGATCTTGATCCCTCCTTGTTAGAATTGAAGGCCTTGGAGAAAGAGGGCAAGGAGGAGGTTTTCTCCCAAGGGGGAGATGGTGCCCTTAGGTACCAAGGTAGGTTCTGCATACCTTGTGTTGATGGCTTGAGAGAGAAGATTCTTGATGAGGCTCATAACTCTCCTTTCTATCCACCCCGGTTCTACCAAGATGTATAGAGACTTGAGAGATGTGTTTTTGTTGGGTGGTATGAAGAGGGACATTGCCAAATTTGTTTCCTGTTGTCATAGCTGCCAACAAGTCAAAGCCAAACATTAAAGGTCGGGTGGTCTAACCCAAGACATGGAGATTCCTACTTGAAAGTGGGAGGAAATTAACAAGGATTTTGTGGTTCGGTTTCCTAAGACTAGAAAGGGTTTGATTCTATTTGGGTTGTGGTTGATAGGATGACAAATTCGGATCATTTCCTACTGGTTAAGCCTACTTATGGGGCCGAAGACTATGCTAAATTATACATTCATGAGTTGGTGAGATTATATGGGGTGCCCTTGCCTATCATATCGGATCGTAGTACTCAATTCACTTCACACTTTTGGAGATCCTTCCAAAGAGGTCTTGAAACCAAGGTATAGCTTAGTACGACCTTTCACCCTCAAACGGATAGCCAAGTCGAAAGAACTATTCAAATTCTTGAGGATATGCTTAGGGCTTGCATTTTGGAGTTTAAGCGTAGTTGGGATGATCAACTTCCATTGATTGAATTTTCTTATAAAAATAGCTTTGATCCTAGCATTGGTATGTCTCCTTTTGAGGCCCTCTATGGTACACGTCGTAGATCACCAGTTGGATGGTTTGAAGTTGGAGAAATGGCTTTGTTGGGTCCGGATCTGGTCATGGATGCTATGGAGAAGGTAAGATTGATTAGAGAAAGATTGAAAATAGCCCAAAGTCATCAAAAGAAGTCATCAAAAGTCCTATGCTGATGTTAGAAGAAGAGAGCTTGAATTTAAAATTGGTAAGTGGGTCTATTTGAAGGTGTCACCCATGAAAGATGTGGTTCGTTTTGGTAAAAAAGGAAAATTAAGTCCAAGATTTGTGGATCTTTATAGGGTAATGAGGAAAATTCGTAAGGTATCCTATGAGTTGGAATTTCCTAGTGAAATAGAATTGGTTCATCCGGTCTTCCATGTGTCTATGTTGAGAAAATGTGTGGATGACCCTAATGCTACTATGTCTCTTAATGTTGTTAGGGTAGTTGAAGAAAACTTGACATACGAAGGAGTTCCAGTAGAGATCTTGGATAGATAAGTGAAGAGGTTGAGGAACAAGGATGTTGCTTCCATTAAGGTCCTTTGGAGGAATCAACAAGTCGAAAGTGCTACATGGGAGGCTGAAGCAGATATGCAATTTGATATCCTTATCTCTTCCATTCTACTCAAGCCTAAAGTACTAATTCTAAGTCTTATATGTGATTTCATGTCTCATGTTCCAACCCCTAAGTCATTTTCATGCATTTATGTTTATATTGAAAAAGTTCATGGTGATTTTACATTTATGTTGAGAATTTGAAAATGGTGTTTTGAGTGTGTTGATACATTCTTTTGAGGCTGATTTCTTCATGATCACTCTTATTATGTACATTTCTTTGACATTCAGGGACGAATGTTCCCAAGGGGGAGATATTGAAACGACCCAAAAAAGTGCTCGAAAATGTGCCTCGAAAGTGCCCAGAATCGTAATTTTCATTTATTTCAAAATCCGTGTGTGATATCAAAAATCCAACTTCATATTCTTTATCAAGGGGTCAAATAGAATGAGAAATGGGTCTAACCCTAATTTTTCAGCAACCGTATCAAAATTTGGAAATCACAAAATGCAATTTCCAGAGAGCACTGCGCGCCCTCAGCATGAAGTGGCTGGGGCGCGCCAATATGTATTTTTTTGCAGTTTTTTTTTAGTTCAGTCCAAGACTTTTGGGTCTTGGGCCTAAGTTTCACATACAGAAAAATACTTATACTTAATCATATTTCACCCTCATATCACCTAAGACATTGCTTAATACTCACTCAAACACCTAGACAAATATTTCACTCCAAATTTCAAGTCCAAAAACTCATCCACATGAAACGACCCTAAAAGTGCCAGAAAATATGCCTCAGAAGTGTCCAAAATCGTAATTTCCATATATCTCAAAATTCATGCATTATATCGAAAATTCGACTTCATATTCTTGATCAGGGGAATGAATTGAGTGAGAAATGAGTCTAACCCCAAATTTAGAGAAACCATATCAAAATTTGAAAATAGCAAAATGCAATATCTAGTGAGGTCTGCGCGTTCTTGGAACGACGCACAAGCAGCCAATTCCTGTATATTATTTTTAATTCAATCCAAGGCTTTTGAGTCTTGGGCCTAAGTGTTTACAAATGTCAAAATACTTAATTAGCCATATTTTACTCTCATATCATTCAAAACATTCTCCAATACTCAATCAAATACTTAGCCAAATATTTCACTCCTAATTTCAAGTCCCAAAACTCAATCCGGATCTTAAGGTTCTCATTCAAGCTTTGAGTCTCCATTTCCAATCTTCTTCATGGATTCTCCAAAGTCAGGGTTTCTTTCATGGGTTCCCTTCATCAATGATGCCCAAGCTTCCTTTTACCTAAATTTACATGATTTAAAGTTGATTTACTCATGGGTCTTACTTATTATGAATTTCGCTGCACTATGTTGGGGTTTATGAAATTGTAATTGTTTTAGTATGTTTTGAGCGATGAATCTAAGATCTATTATGAGATTTGATGAAGGATTTTGATGTGTATTGCTTGAGGGTATTACCAAGTATCTACTATTACACTCTTGAATTGCATGATTTTACACTAGCACTACACACCTGCCAAGTGTTTAATAAAATGTCCGATTATGATTTCTTGAGGAATTAAAGGTCCAATGCATATCTTATGAGTTGAATGACTATGTGATGATGAAAGGAATGTATGTAAATGACATTATCTCTATAGTGTGGGAAAATGACCAAGCCTCACTCGGGAGGTTGTAGGCCCTGGTAACCATGTAGAGAGGTTTGTACCTTGATCACTTTGCTCGGGAGGTAGTTGGTGCGTGCAAAAATGTTGAGGGGTTTGTACCTTGATAACCATGTTGAAGGGTTTGTACCTCATCAACTATGTTGAGGGGTTTGTTCCTCATCGACCAATTGAGGGGTTTGTACCTCATTCGCCTCTCCAAGGAGGTGGCAGGCCTTGGTTATCACTAACAATGGTCACTCCTTACACATGTATTATGTACTACAAGCACCTTCCATGTATGCCATATTGTCATATGCTACTCATTGCCTATACCTATGCATTTTGATTATGTTACTTATCTCTTGTTTCATTGCATCCTACATACTTAGTTCACTCAAACAAACTAATGCATAATCTATGCCTACATGATGTCACCATATAAGAATCGAAGCCCAACTTGAGCATTCTCCTCCACATGGCTAGTATGATTTCTCCCAAACTTGTTAGTGAGCCCTTTATTCCGGGGACGATGTTTATGATCTCATGCTATGTTCTAAGACTATCTTTCTTTTATGTATGTATTGACTGTGTGGATGAGTCTGATTGTTTGTCTTAGCTCCCGATCTTATCTATGTAGTAGAGGTGTTCTTGGACATGTTATGTATTATGCCATGAGCT
>JAABOM020004558.1:0-20360 GCA_011800125.2 Solanum clarkiae | reverse complement strand
AGAGGTCATTTGAATGTCTTAGGATAACATAGAAGGTCACAAAAGTCCCTTAGGAGAAGCTATAATTATGAAAATGTCGTAAATGAATAAGATAGAAAAATGTTGTCAGGGGTCCCGTAAGAAGGTCTCATGGTTAGTACAAGGTCACATGGACCGTGTGACTCCTCCGTGATCCAACACTTAAAAAATATTTCACTGACGAAGGCCCGAGATGGTAATTCAATACTATGAAAAATTGCATGCCAACACCCATATGGAGGGATTCATGGCCCCTGAGAGGTCACACGAACCGTGTGGCCTCCTGTGAAGTTTCACTTAGAAAAATTCTCCATCAACAAAGTTCCGAGTTATGATCCTGTACTTAGAAAATGTTCACATCAGCGCCTATATGGAGGGCTTCGTGGATCGTGAAGGGCTACACAGTCTGTGTGAGGTCTATATGTGAGGTGGCTTGGCCAAAATATGGATTTTCATGGCCAAGGCCTTCCACACAATCCACCACACGACCAGTGAAGCCTCACACAGAACATGTTGGGTTCATGTGATGTGTGCCTTCATCTCAAACTCCATATTAATGCTAACACCTCTACACACAAAGCCAGAGGCCACCTCAAGGCCCCTCCACATCACCTATGGTGAGTCACACGGCCTGTGGAGGTGCTCATAAGGTGTCAACTTGGTCAAAGACTTTCTAGAACCAAACTCCATTAAGGTCATACAAAGTCTAGGTCCTTACAAGATCTCCCTCAGGTCTATATACATCTTTGTAGAGCCGAGATAAATGGAATATGAGGAGTTATGAGCCTCTTGTTATATTAACTTCTTCAACACACCATCATTGGGTACGCACAACATCCCTTGATATTAAAGTACCCTATCTCCCCCTTGTGAGAAGACTTCTATCTTTCCTTCTTTTAGTAGGGATTTCAACTCAACTACGGCAGGATCAAGGTCTTAGAGTTAACCTCCTGGATCAAAGAAGATCAAAACCATGAAGCACCATTGCACTAGCATTTCCAAACTCAATTAGCTTTACCCCCAATCTAAAAGCCAACCTATGGACATCTTTTGCCAACTCCTTTTTTCAACCACCTTCAATGTGAGATACACTACCCCTAAAAAATCTACTAAGAGCATCGGCTACCACATTGTCCTTTCCTTGGTGATACTTTACACTCCTGCCGTATGAGTAGTTCTAACTATCTTTATTGACTCGATGAAGGAATCAGACCGAAGAGGCCCTTTTCTAGTTGAACTTATTGAATAGCCTATCTATTTACCATGGAATCCCCTGATTTGAGATTGAATCGCATGAAACGATCCCTAACTATCTTTATTGACTCAAATTAAGATTTTTTAGGGTAAAAGCATGTTGGAGGCTCTTGTGGTTAGTGAAAACATCCACGTGAATCCCTTACAAGTAATATTGTCAAATCATCAAGGCAAACACCATCTCCGCAAGCTCAAGGTCATTAGTTGGGTAATTCTTCTCATGTACTTTAAATTTCTCAGAGCATAGCCAATCACCTTACCATGTTGCATTAGTACACATACCAACCCAACCTTGTTGTATAACAATACACAACAAACCCATTATTTTCTTCCAACAATGTCAATATTGGAGCCGAAGTTAGTCAATCTTTCAATGTTTGGATGCTTTTCTCGCACTCATCCGTCCACATAAACTTTGCTTTCTTTTGAGTTAACTTGGTGAATGGGGATGAAGTTGAGGAGGAATCTTGCATGAACTTTCTGTAATATCTGGCTAGGCCCAAGAAACTCCTTATATATGTAGGAGTCAATGGCCTTAGCCAATTTCTCACCAATTTGATCTTCTTAGGATCAACCCTGATACCACTTGATACCACATGCCCAATGAAGACAACCTCATCTAACCAAAACTCATATTTGTCAAACTTTGCATTAAGCCTTTGATCCTTTAGGGTTTGCAATACCACCCTCAAGTGCTACATGTGTTGTTCCTCCCTTTGGGAGTAGATTAGGATGCCATCAATGAACACCACTACAAACTTATCAAGGTAGGGCTTGTACACCCTATTCATAAGATCCAACATTAATAAGACCAAAAGACATCACTACAAACTCGATTTAATCATACCTAGTTCAAAATGCCATCTTAGGAATGTCACTCTCCCTCATCCTCAACTAGTGATGCCCAGATCTCAAGTTAACTTTGGAGAAGTAAGTAGCCTTTCGCAATTGATCAAACAAGTCATCCATCCTCGAAAGAAGATACTTGTTCTTGATAATGACCTATTTGAGTTATCGTTAGTATATACACAAATGGAACGACCAATCATTCTTTCTCATAAACAACACTGGAGCACCCAAAAGAGATCGGCTAGGTCTAATAAAACCCCTCTCTAACAAATCCTTCTATTGCTCCTTTAGTTCATTCAACTTTGCGGGAGCTATTCTATGTCGAGGGATTAAGATAGGTTGACTATCGGGTATGAGATTTATGACAAAGTCTATTTCTCTTTCAGGAGAAAGACTCGGTAACTCATCTAGAAAGACATGAGGAAACCCATTCACAACAGGGACCGACTAAAGAGAAGGAACTTTAAAAGTGACGTCTTTGACTCTTACTAGATGATAGATGCACCCTTTAGAAATCATTCTCCAGGCCTTTAAAAAAGAAATGAATCAACCCCTTTATGAAGAGTTGCTATACTCCCACTCAAAAATCGGCTCATTTGGGAATTGAAACTTGACCCTACATGTTATTCAATCGATGAAAGCATAGGAGGCATGCAACTAATCTATCTTAAGTAGTATATCAATGTCTACCATGGAAAGCTCAACTAGATCACAAAAGACCACTTTATCCAAGATAGAGATAGAGCAATTTCTATAGACTCTTTAGGCAATAATGGACTCTCCAATGGGGTTACTTACTTCATAGGGCACATGGAGGACTTCGGAACATGCATAAATTTTCTTTTGCAAAACATGGAGTCATAAATGAAAAATTACCTCCCACATCCAATAACACATATGCATGAAAATTGAAAAATCTCAACATACCAGTGACAACATCTGGAGGCTCTTCAACCCGAGCATAGAACAGATTGGTCCTTTGGGTGCTTTGGACATGCCCACCTTCACCTTGGGTCTTGCACCGCCACTTCTACAATCTTTGGCATGATTCCTAGGCTTCCCACACTTAAAATAAGAACTCAAATCGACCAAGCATTCCCTCTTGTGGAGCCTTCCACACTTGGGGCAAATTGGGCTTTGGAGCTTAGGAGCAACCACTTTTTCTTTAGTAGTCTAGGGAGGAGTGTGACAGACCCTTGCCCACCTTGTTTTTGGCCACCTTGGAACTTTTGATCACCACTCCTTTGGTGAGAATAGCTCTCACCATCAACTCGCGCCCTCTTATGCTTCCTTACCCTCTCTCTTAAGTTCGCCTCCTTTATTTGCTCCACATAAGTGAGCAATCGGGAGATATCTATATCCTTCACTAACATGGATGTCATAGACTCTTTGGACTCCAAATCAAAGATGTTGGAGATAAACTTGCTCATACGAGCCCTTGGATCCGCAACCATGAAGAGGGCATACTTGGAAAGCTTAGTGAATTTGAGGGCATACTCCCACACGCTCATGGACCCTATCTAGAGGTTGATAAACTTTTGTTCCTTGGCCTCCCTGAGATCAATCGAAAAGAATCAATCTAAGAAGGAATACTTGAATTCTTTCTATCTGGCGGGACCAGCTTTTTGACCCCTCTCATCTACCCATAGCTCGTACCATATTTTGGCTACACCTTTAGGTTGGTAGGCCATCAAGTCGGCTTTCTCCTTCAAAGAGATACCTATGAGCACTACTACTTGGTAGGCTTCCTTGATAAAATCCATGGAGTCCTCCTCCGTCTTGGAACCATGAAAATCTAGAGGGTTCATTCTAATGAAATTTCTCACTCTAGTGGTTGAAGGAGGCACTTGGGAAGGAACGATATACTCTCAGTTAGCTTGGTTGGCCAATGCTTGGGCAAACATGGTGAAGGCGGCTCAGAACTCTGCATGAACCACCCTATCATCTTGTAAAAGTGGAGGGACTTGTGGTTTGGGAGAGCCTCTTTGGTGTGAAACTCTTCTCAGTGGCATGATATGGAAATAATCAAAGAGGTCATTGTTAGTGATAGGAAAACTTTAGCCAACTAAAGACACTAAGTGAATAAGAAAAAAGGGAATATTTCCTAAACCGTCTCTTAGTCTCTCCCTCAAGATCACACTTCATAACCTGGAATGAGACTTTAATCAATAGGGTATGCCCATCTAAGGAACATTTTGAAATCTCATGCTTTGATACCAAATTTGTAACGACCTGACCTAGGGCCTAGTCATCATATGACAAATAAAATACCTAAAGGCACCTCACCAAAGCTATCTTTAATATCCTACGTATTCATAGGAATTAAATTAAACTTCACGGAATGAAAATGGGCAAAGGGTCTATTGGACCATACTATGACAATGAAGCAACATTAAATAGAAATATCAATATTTTGTCCATAAGGCATACTAACTAAAAACATCTACGGCCGAAACCGATAACAGTCCATTTTCATCAAATAGAAAGGACTCCAATGTTTAACAACATAGAAAATAAAAACCTCAAAAGGGAAACATATACATCATCTCAAAGAAAATACAAGCTAGAACAAAAAATTCTGGAGTCCCAAACTAAGGGCTCACCACAGCAAAAGCACTAGTCTTGAATGTTGTAAAACTAGACACAAGATGGTGGAGAAGTACTTTCCCTTACATGATTAAATCATGTAGTCAAAATATGTATTAGTACATTTGAATATACTAAGCATGTGAGATGCAATGCAAGCATGAAATTGTAATGCCATTATCCGTAAGTAATACATATATGTATACATGACGTAATAAAATACATAAAGATGAGCTTAAGCATAGACAAGAAATATCGCTCAATATGAATGAGAGTCAATGCATGAGAAATCATATGTAATGGAATCATAAACTTGTGGAAGAGGACCTTAACCAACATATAAGACCATATGGACTACTACATGAAATCTAACATAACCACATACATTGGCACGGGGAGACCACTTGCTGGGTGGAACTCAATCACTTCACATGTATCTTCAAATAACATAAATAGCCTACACGGATCCACTAGCCTATCTTACGGGGCTCATATGGTGGCCTATAGTTAGGGATAATAAGATTCATCTTTAATGGGTCATTCCTCAACTAACGAAACGAGTCCCAATCTCAAGTCCTCTCCGTATCAAGTCATTCCATAGAACTTTTAAAACATGCATTTAATTAATTTATAACATTTAGAATCATAAGTAGCAATCATAGGAGTAGCTCAAACTTAAGAAACCACCAAGTACGAATCATCCTTTCATCTGGAGGAACTTCTTAAATATCTTTTCGGGCAACTGTCAACAAGCTTATATCTTTGAAAAATCATAACTTTAAAACTCATCTTAAATGCCCTAATCATCATCATAAATCATGCAAAGCCTTACTTGAAACTAGGTGGACTAATCTTTTAAATTGGAACAATCATAAATCACATAATCATGCTTATATAATGAAAATATACCCATTTCAAAACAAGACAAAACAGCCCACACTTTATCATTAACAAAACTCGTCATTGGGGTCATAATTAATAACTTAAATACATGTAGATGCTTAGTAGAAATATCATCGAATATCATTGAGATTATTAAATAGCATAATGTATCATAAAATCTTCATTAGCATGCATATGAACTTGAAGGAACTTATAGAGAAGGTAAAATATATTATGAAGGACTTTGTGGGTAAAAGGAGACCCACAAATCAAACTCACATACCTTGGTAAGCTTGGGAAGAAGGAATTTGTTGTATGAAAAGAATAGCCCTTGAAATCCTAACCTCTTTAGCTTGTTCTTGAAGAGGGAATGCCTTTGCCTTAGGTTTTGAGAATGGAAGAATGAGATGATGACTTAGGGATCTAGGGATTTAAGATCTGGTTTAGGAGCTTTTTGATCCTAAAAATGACATAGTATAGGAATAGGACTGTAGAAATAACAAAACCGCCGTTCATTAAAACTACCAAATGTAGTCTACGAAAGCCCATTTATGGGCCAACGTTTGAACCACGGACCATAGTCTTGTCTGTCTTGTTAACTTTTTCAAAACTTCTAAAACAATTTTTCTAACCTTAAACTATGAAACCATTACACTTACTACTTAATGATATATGCATCCCTTTGGTTGAACCTTGTCTAGAAATAGAGGTTGCTTGAAATTCAATTTTGCTTGAGGTCTTCGTGATAATTCGGTGCTTGATTTGGATAAATGAGTTGAGGGCTTTATGTTTAATATACCTTTAGGTCGCTTTTATTTCCTTTCTTGTGTCAATCTATCTATCTTTACTTTTTGTCTTTCGATATCGCATTTTATCTTGTTCGTAATGTCATTTGCCTAACTAATGCTCCGACATTATTTACGTATCTTATAAATAGGGTCATTAAACCCTACCTTGAAATGTTTGTGGTAGTATTTATTGATGATATTATGATCTATTCTCAAAATAAAGAGGAGCATGTAAAAAATTTGAGGGCATTGATGCAAATGTTGAGGGAAGAAAGGTTGTTTTCCAAGTCCAACAAATGTGAATTTTGGGTGAAGGAAGTTGCTTTACTAGTGCATGTGGTGTCAGGTGAAGGGATTAAAGTGGATCCTAAAAAGATAGAGGTGGCACGGAATTCACCTAAACCCTTGACTCCAGTGGATATTAGAAGTTTCTTGGGCTTAGTGGGGTATTATTAGAGGTTTGTTAATGGTTTCTCTACAATTGCCTCTCCCTTGACATAGTTCACTCAAAATAACGCAAAATTCATGTGGAAATTCAATGAATGTGAAAAGATCTTCCAAACTTTAAAGGACAAGCTTACATTCGCTCCTATCTTGGCCTTACTGAAAGGATTAAAAGGGTTTGTTGCCTATTGTGATGCTTCAACAATTGGTTTGGGGTATATGTTGATGCAAAATGGGAAGGTAATTGCCGATGCCTCTAGGCAACTAAAAGTTAATGCGTGTAAATATCCCACCCATAATCCTGAATTAGCGGCTGTGGTATTTGCTTTTAAAGCATGGTATCACTATTTGTATGTGGTTCATGTAGACGTATTCGCCGACCATAAGAGTCTCAAATATGTGTTCACCCAAAGTGATCTTAGTTTGAGGCAAAGAAGGTGGTTAAAACTCCTTAAAGATTATAATATGAGTGTGCATTATCATTCGAACAAGGCTAATGTTGTGGCCAATGCTCTAAGTTGAGGATCCATGGAGAGTATGGCTTATATTGATAATGGTAAGAAGGAATTGACAAGGGAAGTCCATCGATTGGCTCGATTAGGGGTTAGGTTGGATGAAGACGAAAATGGAGGTGTGGTGGTTATAGATGAACAAGTCTTCATTGATTAAAGAGGTCAAATCAAAACAAGTTCTTTACCCCACATTGTTAGAATTGAATGTGTAATGACCTCCAGTTTAAGAGGTTGTGTGTGCAGAAAAGTTGACCCAAAAATGTCTTGGAGTCAGTATACAAGGTTGACTTATGGCCTGTACAAGGAGTTACGGCCCGTAGGTCAATCCTTAAACATGAAACTTTAGTAAGGGGAAAAGTTTCCAAGTGTGAGGTAATCCACACACCCCTTTGACAGCCCATAGAATGGTTTATAGACCATAGATAAGTTTGTAAATGGTGGGCCTTGACTTGAAGGAAATTGGAGTTTTTAGGAAGATGATCTATGTGTTAACACCATGGCCTATGGAAGTATGTACGACCCGTAGAATCTCTTTATGGATGAGGCCTAAGAAAATGAGAAAAATGGCTAAGTGTAGAAGGACTTTACGAGTCAAACAACGAGCCATATATAAAAAGATGGTCCATAAGATGGTTTCATGGTTTTGAGTCCAGAAAAATAAATTTTAGGGATTTGAGAAAAGTTACCAGATGGACAGGACTTATGGCCCATGTTTGGACCTACAGTCCGTTAATGGGGTTTCGTAGGTTGAATCTGGCAGTTTTATTGAGGGACAGTGTGGTATATTTCATCATTTTCATTCCTAAACCTTGTTGTTATTAGATAACAAAGAGACCCTAACCATCCTTAAAGCTCTAGGTCCCTCATTCAATCCCTCATTCTTCCACTCTAAATTTTTCCCTCATTCTTCCACTCTAAATTTTACTAAGGCAAAACTCTCTCTAGAAAAGGGCAAGCAAGCTAGGGTTTCCAAGGTTCATCTCAAGCTCTTCAAATTTATTCTCCCCTAACTTTCCTAAGGTATATGAGTTGATTTATGGGTACCCTTCCACCCATAAAGTTTTCTTTTAAGTATTTTACCTTTTTTAAGTTCTTTTAAGATATTATGCACCCTTATGATGATTTCATGATGTTCTATGTGATTAAATGCTCTTCATGAGATCCTATGATATTTTAACAAGTATATGCATATTTTGAGCTGTTGAAAAGAAGGTTAAGTATGTGTGGACTGATGAATGTGTGAGAAGCTTTCAAACATTGAAGGATAGGCTTGTGTCCGCTCCTATATTGTCACTACCGGATGGGCTTGAGGGTTTTGTTGTGTATTGTGATGTATCTAGAGTTGGTTTGGGTTGTGTGCTAATGCAAAATGGCAAGGTCATAACCCATGCTTCTAGACAACTCAAATTGCATGAAAGGAATTACCCTACCCATATCTAGAGTTAGCCACTGTTGTGTTTGCATTAAATATTTGGCGTCATTATTTGTATGGGGTACATGTTCTTCACTGATCATAAGATCCTCCAATATGTCTTCACTCAAAAAGATCTCAACTTAAGACAAAGAAGGTGGCTAGAACTTCTCAAAGATTATGACATGAGTATGAATTATCATCCAGGTAAGGCAAATGTAGTGGCGGATGCTTTGAGTCAGGTGTCCATGGATAGCCTAGCTCATGTTGATGGCGATGATAGTGAAATGCTAGGGAGGTGCATAGATTGACTAGATTAGGGGTTAGGTTGGAAGAGGTTGGTGATGATGGCGTGGTTATGGTTGATGGGTCTAAGTCTTACTTGGTTGATAGGGTGATACAAACCAAGATCATGACTACTCCTTGCTTGAATTGAAGGCCTTGGTAAAAGAGGGAAAAGTAGAGGTTTTCTCCCAATGGGGAGATGGGGCTCTTAGGTACAAAGGTAGGTTGTGTGTGCCTTGTGTTGATGGTTTGAAGGAGAAGATCCTTAGTGAGGCCTATAATTCTTCTTATTCTATCGACCCCGGTTCCACCAAAATGTATAGAGACTTGAGAGATGTGTGTTGGTGGGTAGGCATGACGAGAGACATTGCCAAATTTGTTTTCGATTGCCATAGTTGTCAATAAGTCAAAGCTGAACACCAAAGGCCGGGTGGCCTAAGCCAAGACATAGAGATTCCCCCTTGGAAGTGGGAGGTGATTAATATGGATTTTGTGGTTAGGTTGCCCAAGACTAGAAAAGGTTTTTGATTCCATTTGGGTTGTGGTTGATACCAGTTAAACTACATATGGGGCTGAAGAGTATGCAAGGTTGTACATCCATGTGTTAGTGAGGTTACATGGGTTTCCTTTATCCATCATATCGGATTGTGGTTCACACTTCACTTCACACTTTTGGAGGTCTTTTCGAAGGGGTCTTGGTACAAAAGTCCACCTTAGTACACCTTTCACCCCAAACGGATGGCCGACCCGAAAGGACCATTCAAACACTTGAGGATATGCTAAGGGAATGTGTGTTGCAGTTGACGGGTAGTTGGGATGACCATCTTCCATTGATTGAGTTTGCCTACAATAATAGTTGTCACTCTAGTATCGGTATGGCTCTTTTTGAGGCTCTTTATGGGAGATGTTGTAGATCACCAATTGGTTGGTGTGAGGTTCGACAGGTGGCTTTATAGGAACCGTATCTGGTTATGGAGGCTCTTGAGAAGGTTAGGATGATTAGGGAAAGGTTGTAAACTGCCAAAATTCGTTAAAACTCTTATGCCAATGTGAGAAGAAGAGACCTTGAATTCAAAGTGGGTGATTGGGTTTACTTGAAGGTTTCTCCAATAATTGGAGTGGTCCATTTTGGTAAAAAAAAAAGGGGGGGGGGGGAGTTGAGTCCAAGATATGTTGGTCCTTATAAGGTCTTGAAGAGGGTTGGCAAGGTAGCTTATGAGTTGAAGTTGCCTAGTGAAATGAATTTGGTTCATCCGGTGTTCCATGTCTCAATGTTGAGAAAATGTGTTGGTGACCCTAATGCTATTGTGTCACTTGACATTGTGGGTGTTGTTGATGATAACTTGACTTATAAGGAGGTTCCGGTTCAGATCCTAGATAGGCAAATGAAGAGATTGAGGAACAAGGAGGTGGCATCCGTTAAGGTCCTTTGGAGGAACCAACAAATCGAAAGTTCTACTTGGGAGGCCGAAGTGGACATGCAAAAGCGGTATATTAATCTTTTCCACTCCACTCAAGCCTAAGGTACCACTTCTAAGTACCCTATGTGATTTCAAGTCTCGTATTTCAGCCCCTATGTCATTCATATGCATTCATGGTTTAAGTTGCCAAGTTTATGATGGTTTTACACTTATGTTGAGATTGTGAAAATAGTGTTTAAAAGATAATGTTGCATTCTTATTGGGGCTGAATTGTTTATAATCATTCTTGTCTTGTACATCTCTTTTACATTTGGGGACAAATGTTTCCAAGGGGAACATATTGAAACGACCCCAAAAATTGGTCGAAAATGTGCCTTAGAATGCCCAAAATTTTAAATTCCATATATCTCACAATCCATGCGCGATATCAAAAATTCGACTTCATATTCTTGTTCAGGGGGTTAAAATTAGGGGGAAAAGGTTCTAACCCCGATTTTAGAGCAAACGATTAGCAATTTCAATTTTCATAATTTTCTTATCCAGAATCGATCCGCGACAGTACCACGAGGCGCTGCTGTCACGAAAATGTGTTAATTTGACCTCCACGATAGGTCTGTGTCATGGACTAGACGCAGACCCATGTATTTTGTTGCCCGTGATTTCTATCTCGATCCAAAGCTTTTGGGTCTTGGACCCAAGTGTTCCCAAATGTGTTTTTACCTATACTTAACCTTATTTCACCTCCATATCATCCTAAACATTCCCCAATACTCACTCAAACACTTAGCCATATTTTCACTCCCCAAGCTCAACTCCCAAACTCTCATCCCAAGCTAAGGTTCTCCTTCAAGGTTCTTCTTCAAGCTTCAAATCTCCATCTCCAATCTTCACCAAGTTCATCTATAATCTAAGGTATGTGGGTTTCTTTCATAGTTCCTTTCACCCATGATGCCCAAGCCTCCTTTTACATAAATTGCATGATTTAAAGTTGATTTACAAATGGGCTTTGATCATTATGAAACTCACTGCACACTATGTTAAAGCTATATAAAGTTGTGACTGTTTTGCTATGTTTTGAGCTATAAATCTTGGATCTATCGTAAGATTTGATGAGAGGTTTTGATGTATATGTCTTGAAAGTATTGCAAGGTGTTGATTGATGGTTTTTTAATGGGTTTTCTTGCATGATTTCATCTCTAAATTGCATGATTTTATATTACCACTTCATACTCTCTAAGTATTTGATAAAATGTCCGGATGTGTTTTCTTGAGGAGTTTAAGGTCCAAATCGTGAGATATAATGTGAATGACTATTTGATGATGAAATGAACTTATGTATATGATATGATCTATATAAAGTGTTGCATTAGACCATACCCGATCAAGGGGGGACAAGAGCCTGGGTAACCATGTTGGGGGTTTATACTCATCAACCATGTGAGGGGTTTATACTTCGTCACCATGTTGGTAAGGTGTGACTACCATCAATACTGTGAGGATGTGAGGGGCTTATACCACACAACCACCAAGGGGTTTATACCTTTAATAGCTAGCTTGGTCTCTTCTACACATATGAATATCCTATATGAGCGTGAGTTACTCAAGCATGTTTTACTTAAGCATTGATCATACATGCCATGTTGTTTATTATGCCTAATGCTTAATTTTATGCATTTTGATTATGATGCCTTTCTATTGTTGCATTGCGTCCTACATACTTAGTACATTGAAATGTACTAACGCATACTCTTGCCTACATGATATCACCATGTAGGAACCAGAGCCCAAGTTGATCATCCTCCTCCACGAGGCTAGTTCGGTGTTGCTCAAGCTAGTTGGTAAGACCACTTTGAGGACCTTAGTCTACTCTCTCTCTTGTTATGTATTGATAAACTCTTTTTTATGTTCTATTTGACTATGAGGGTGAGCTCAGTTGCTTTGTCTTGGCCCCCGCTCTTATCTATGTAGTAGAGGTGGTTGTTGGACATGTTATGTATCCACGATATGAGTTGACTCTTGTCTCTTGATTATGATGATATGGAAGTGTTTTCCCTTAGCCCCAGTTTCCCCATTCTTTTATCTCTTGATGCTTTATTTATTGTTTCTGTGACCAAGGATGTGTAATGATGCTTTAAGAGGCTTGCTTGGTGTCCCTTCGGGTTTCCCTTGCGCGGTGTCACGTCTAGGCTCTAGGCATGGGTCGTGACACCCCTAATCTAGCCAATCGATACACTTCCCTAGCCATCTCTTTATCACCACCATCAACATGAGCTAGGCTACCCATAGACACTCTACTCAACCGCCACCACATTTGCCTTACTGGGATGGTAATGCACACTCATATCATAGTCCTTAAGAAGTTCTAGCCACATTCTTTGTCTCAAGTTGAGATCTTTTTGAGTGAAAACATATTGGAGGCTCTTATGATCGGTGAACACATCAACATGCACCCCATACAAATAATGTCGCCAAATTTTCAAAGCAAGCACCATGGCGGCTAATTCAAGATCATGTGTTGGGTAGTTCCTTTGATGCACTTTGATTTGCCTAGAAGCATAGGCTATATCACCTTACCATTTTGCATTAGCAGACAACCCAAAACAACTCCAGACGCATCACAATACACAACAAATCCCTCAAGCCCATCCGATAGAGACACTATAGGAGCAGACACAATCTTATCTTTCAAGGTTTGGAAGCTCCTCTCAAATTCTTTGGTCCACACAAACTTAGCCTTCTTTTGAGTCAATTTTGTCATAGGTGAAGCAACAGAAGAGAACCCATTCTCAACCCTCTGTTAGTAGCCCGCTAAGCCTAAGAAACTCCAAATTTCCGATTGGGTCAATGGCTTAGGCCAATTTCTAATCACATCGTTCTTTTCAGGATTCACATTTATACCATCGCGCAACACCACATGCCCTAGGAAAGAAACCTCCTTCAACCAAAAGTCACACTTTCCATCTTTAGCATACAATTTCTCCTCCCTCAATCTTTGCTACACAACCTCAAATGAGCCCTATGCTCCTCCTCACCACGAGAATAGATCAAAATATCATCAATGAAGACCACAAAAAAGGAATTAAGGTAGAGTTTGAAAACCCTATTCATAAGGTCCATGAAGATGGATAGCGCATTGGTCAACCCAAAAGACATCACAACAAACTTATAATGCCCATACCTAGTTCGGAAGGCCATCTTGGGAATATCAGACTCCCTCACCGTCACTTGATAATACTCAAATCGAAGATCAATCTTAGAGAAGTGGCTAGCCACTTGCAATTGGTCAAACAAGTCATCAATTCGTGGAAGAGGATATCTATTCTTGATGGTGACCCTATTGAGTTGTCGGTAGTCAATACATATTCAAAGGGACCCATCCTTTTTTTCACAAACAACATCGGTGCACTCCAAGGGGATTGGCTAGGTCTAATAAACCCTTCTCCAATAAGTCCTTTAGTTGTTCCTTCAGCTCCTTTAACTCCACCGAGGCCATACGGTGAGGGGGAATAGAAATGGTTTGGATATAGAGGAGGAGGTCTATACCAAAGTCTGTCTCCCTTTCGAGAGAAACACCATTAAGGTCATTTGGGAAGACATCAAGAAACTCATTTACAACCGGAACCGAATCTATTGGAAGGACCTTGGACTCCATATCCCTAACTCTCACAAGATGGTAAAGACACCCCTTAGAGATCAACCTACGGGCTTTAATGCAAGAGATGAATATACCCTTGACAACCACATTTTGACTCTCCCTCTCAAGGACGGGTTCATTTGGGAATTGGAATTTGACCCTATGGGTTCTACAATAAATAGAATCATATTATGCATGCAACCAATCCATCCGATGAATAACATCAAAGTCAACCAATTCAACAAGATCACAAGGCAAGATTTTATGCAAGATACAAATAGGATAACTTCTATAGACTTTTCTAGCAATAATAGATGCACCAATAGGAGTAGATATCTCATATGACTCATGCATCAATTCAGCTCAATGTGGAACATTTTGGCAACAAAGGGGGTAACAAAAGTAAGAGTGGCAACAGGGTCAATTAATGCATACATATCAAAATCAAAGATTTTCAACACACCAGTAACAACTGGCATCTCATCAACCTCTTGCCTCCCATGCAAAGCATAAAATCGATTGTGCCTTGGGGCACCATCTTGTCGGCCACCTCTCCCCAAAGGAACCACATTAGCACCTTGTGGACGAACCTCCTTACCCTTTTTGCGAAGCCTTATGCCCTATTTCCCCACAACCATAACAAGCATCGACATTCCTCAAGCATGGGCCACCATCACCCTTACCACACTTCGGACACACATCAATAGGAGCCACACCCCTAACACCTTAGGCCTTCAGAAATTTATTAGCAAGCCACTTTTGAAATGCATGAGAAGACCCTTGCCCTTTATGGAACTGACCACTCTTTTGGAACTTACCCTCAAAACGGGCTCTCTTGGCTTCATGACCCCTTCTCTTCCTCAACTTCTCCTCTTCCATTTGTTTGGCATAGGTCATCAACCGAGACAAGTCCATGTCACCAATCAACATTGTGGATCGACATTCTTCTCTCACTAAGTTGGACATTCCCATCACGAACTTGTTCATTATAGACCTTATGTCAGCAACAAAGTAAGGAGCAAACTTTGAAAGTTGGTTGAATTTGAGGGCATATGCCTTCACACTCATTGACCCTCATGTCAAATTCATGAATTCCACCAATTTAGCTTCCCTAAGATCAAGAGGGAAGAACCAATTAAGTAAATCCACTTTGAAATCTTCCCAAAGCACCACATAGTTGACCCCTTCTCTTCTTTCCATTGGTTGTACCATATTTATGCTATCCCTTTGAGTTGGTAGGACGCTAACTCTGCCTTCTCTTATAGCCTCACACCCATGATAGCCAATATCTTGTAAACCTTATCAATGAACTCTTGAGGGTCCTCATCTACCTTTGACCCATAGAATTCCAAGGGATTCATTCTTATGAAGTCCCTCATCTGAGAGGACGGTGTAGGAGCATGAGGGTCTTAGGCCCCTTGATTGGCTTGATTAGCCACCATTTGTGCAAGCAAGGTGAGAGCGGATGCTCTCCATTTGCCAGTTGCTCCTTAGGTGTACAGGCTCATCTTCCCCTTGTGTTAGGCATAATCTAGCATAGTAAAGAACAATCGTTAGGGGAGCAAAGCTTACTTCGACTCTATAGTACAACTTAGAACATGAAGAAGGGAAACAATTCCTAAAATGTCATAGCCTCCAACTCATAGTTGTGGTGCAAAACACAACCATGAATAAGACTCTAATCAACGTGGTGTGTTGGACTCTGAGGATCTAACAACCGAGTGCTCTGATACCAAGTTTGTCACAACCCAATCCTAGGGCCTAAATATGACACGACGCATGGCAACCCGAAGGGACCCCAAGCAACTCTCTTGACATATCATTACACATCCTTTTTCATGGAAGCGACACAATATAACAAGAAGTAGTAAATCGGGATAAACGGGGCTAAGGGAAAACTTCGTAACATTAACATCAAGAGTCAAAAGGAGTCAAAGCTCATAACTAGATACATAACATGTCCAATAATACCTTTACTACATATGATAAGAGAGGGGCCAAGACAAAGCAACTGGGCTCACCCTCATAGTCAAAATAGAACATAAGAAGAATCTCTCAATACATAATAAGAGAAACATAGACTAAGGTCCTTGAAGTGGAGGACTCACCAACTAGCTTGAGTGGTACCGACAAGCCACATGGAGGAGAAGGATGATTAACTTGGGTTCCGATTCCTACATGGTGATGTCATGTAGGCAAAAGTATGCATTAGTACGTTTCAATTTACTAAGTATGTAGGATGCAATGCAACAAGAGATAGACATTATAATCAAAATGCATAACAATAGGCAATAGGCATAATATAGCAATATGGCATGTATGTTTAATGCTAGAGTAAAATATGCTTAAATAACTCATGCTCATATAGGATATCATATGTGTCAAATAGAGAAAATTAGATTTCTAAAGTACAAACCCCTTGGTATGTTAGTGATGATGCCGCTCCATTACTTAGGTGGTGAAGTATTAACCTTCACTCGATTGATGAGTACAAACCCCCAACTCAGTTGGTAATAATGTCACCCCATCACCTAGGTCAGTAGTAAACTCTTCACTCGGTTGATGAGTACAAATCCCCAACTCAGCTAGTGATGATGCCGCCCCATCACTAGGTGGAGAAGTACTTAAATATCCGGGCGTTCCGGGGTACATTTTTGGGTACTTTTTGGGGTTGTTACAATTGGCCTTACTGGAATGATAATGTACACTCATATCATAATCCTTAAGAAGTTTTAGCCACCTTCTTTGCCTCAAGTTGAGATAATTTTGAGTGAAGACATATTGGAGGCTCTTATGATCAGTGAACACATCAACATGCACCCCCGTACAAGTAATGATGCCAAATCATTAATGCATATACCACGGCTGCTAGTTCAAGATCATGAGTGGGATAGTTCTTTTCATGCATTTTGAGTTGCCTAGAAGCATAGGCGATCACTGTACCATTTTGTATTAGAACACAGCCCGACCCAATTCTAGAAGCATCACAATACACAATGAACCCGTCTAACCCATCCACTAGTGACAATATAGGATCAGACACAAGCTTATCTTTCATGGTTTGGAAGCTCTTCTCACACTCATTGGTTCACATGAATTTGGCTTTCTTTTGAGTCAATTTTGTCATAGGGGAAGTAATAGAAGAGAACCCATTCACAAACCTCCGAAAATAACCTGTTAAGCCCAAGAACCTCCTGATATCCGACGGGGTCGATGGTTTAGGCCAATTTCTAATAACATCGATCTTCTTAGGATCCACCAATATTACCAGCACCCGACAACACATATCCTGGGAAGGTAACCTCCTTCAACCAAACTTCATACTTTTTCTATTTAGCATACAATTTCTCCTCCCTCAATCTTTGCAACACAACCCTCAAATAAGCCCTATGCTCCTCCTCAGCACGAGAATAGATCAAAATATCATAAATGAATACCACAACAAATGAATCAAGCTAGGGTTTGAAAACTAAGGCCTATTAAGATGGCTAGTGCATTGGTCAACCCAAAAGATACCACAATAAACTCATAATATCCATACCTAGTCCGGAAGGCCATTTTGGGAATATCACACTCTCTCACCTTCACTTGATGGTACTTAGACCAAAGATAAATCTTAAAGAAATGGCTAGCGCCTTGCAATTGGGCAAACAAATCATCAATTCTCGGATGTGGATATCTATTCTTGATGGTTACCCTATTGAGTTGCAGGTAGTCAATACACATTCTAAGGGACCCATCCTTCTTCTTCACAAACAACACTGGTGCACCCCAAGGGGATTGGCTAGGCCTAACAAAACCCTTCTCCAACAAGTCCCTCAATTGTTCGTTCAACTCCTTCAACTCCGCTGGGGCCATACGGTAAGGAGGAATAGAAATGGATTGAGTATCGGGAAGGAGATCTATATCAAAATCTATTTCCCTTTTGGGAGGAACACTGGGAAGATCATTTGAAAAGACATCAAGAAACTCATTTACAATTTATGGGACGGACCTTGGACTCCACATCCCTAATCCTCACAAGATGATAAAGACAACCCTTAGAGATCAATCTATGGGTTTTAATGCAAGAGATGGACCTACCCTTGACCACCACATTATGACTCTCCCACTCAAGGATGGGCTCATTTGGGAATTGGAATTTGACCCTACGGGTTCTACAACCAATAAAAGCATAGTATGCATGCAATCAATCCATCCCATGAATAACATCCATATAATCCACATCTAACTCAACAAGACCACAAGGCAATATTCTATGTAAGATGCAAATGGGACAATTTTTATAACCCTGAAATGACCCAAAAAGTGCCTGAAAATGTGTCTTGGAATTGCCCAGAATCGTAATTTTCATATATCTAAAAATTCATTCATTATTTTGAAAATATGGCTTCATATTCTTGTTCAGGGGTCAAATTGAGTGGGAGTTGGGTCTAACCTAAATTTTAGAGCAACCGTATCAAAATTCAAAAATCGCAAAAACGCGATTTAGGAGGAGTCAACTTTGAAGGGCCACATCTTTTAGAACACAAAGAATTGGGTGGCCCATGACATATCATATTAAAGCACTTTGAATTATTTTTCCAGCGCACTTATTTTCATGTCATTTGGAGTTCGGATGAAGATTTTATGTCCATTTTCGTAGAACTTATTTGTGCAAAAATGCATATTTCCAGTGAGTAATCCGCGTAGCCTCCGTGGCGCGATCTAGTGTTATTTTAGTCCTATTTTTTTTATTTCAGTCCAAGACTTTCAAGTCTTGGGCCCAAGGGTTCCAATTAATGTTTTTACCAATACTAACCCTTATTACACCCTTATATCATCCTAAACATTCCCCAATACTCACTCAAACAGTTAGACTCATATTTCACCCTAAATTCAGGTCCCAAACTCAAAACCAATCTTAAGGACTTCATCAAGGAGCTCATTCAAGCTTCGTCTCCATTTTCAATCTTCTTGAAGGGTTCTCCAAAGTCAAGGTGTGTGGAGTTGAACCATTGGGTCCTTTCACCCATAGTGCCTAAGCCTCCTTTTTGTTTATATTGCATGATTTAAAGTTGGTTTTACATATGGGTCTCGTATATTGAGAAATTTACTGTGCAGTGATTTTAGCTCATGAAAGTATGGTTGTTTTAGCATATTTTGAGCTCTAAATCTTGGATCCAATGTTTGATTTGATGAGGGATCTCGATGTGAATGTCTTGGGGTATTGAATTGATGGTTCTACAACAGATTTTCTTGCATAATTTTATCTCTAATTTGCATGGTTTTTAACCCCCATTACACACCCCCAAGTGTTTGATAAAATGTTCGACTCGAGTGTCTTGTGGAAATGAAGGTCCAAAGCATCAGATATGATATGATTGATGTTATTATGATGAAATGAGCTTATATTCATGATGAATTCTATATAAAGTGTTGCATTAGATCATGCCCAATTCGGGGGAGGGGGTCCAACAACCCGGGTAACCGTGGAAAGGGTTAGTACTTCTCCATCTAGTGATGGGGCGACAACATCACTAACTGAGATGGGGACTATCAATCGAAGGAAAGGTTAGTACTTCACCTAGGTGATGGGTTGGCATTATCACCAATCGAGGGAAGGGTTTGTACTTCTCAACCTAGGTGATGGGGCGGCATTATCACCAACCGAGGGAAGGGTTAGTACTTCTCCACCTATTTGATGAGGCAGCATTATCACCAATCGAGTGAACGGTTAGTTCTTCACCACCTAAGTGATGGGGCGACATCATCAACCTCAAGGGGTATATACCTTGAAAATCTAGCTTGGTCTATTCTTCACATATGATATCCTATATGAATATAAGTTATCTAAGCATGTTTTACTTATGCATTTAACATACATGTCATTTTGCTATACTATGCCTATTGTCTATTGTATACATTTTGATTATGAAGCCTATCTATTGTTGCATTGCATCCCATATACTTAGTACATTCAAATATACTAACGCATACTCTATGCCTACATGATGTTATCATGTAGGAACCGAGCTCCTATTGATTCTTCTTGAGGCTAGACGGATTGTTCAAGTTAGCCTTTGGTGAGTCCTCCATTCCGGGGACAATGACTATTCTCTTATACTATGTTCTAGGACTATCTTTCTTTTATGTATATATTAACTATGAGGGTGAGCCCGGTTGCTTGTCTTGGCCCCGACTCTTATCTATATAGTAGAGGTGTTGTTGAACATGTTATGTATTATGCTTGAGCTTTGACTCACTTATGATATTCAAGCTATTTAAGTATAAATC
>JAABOM020004538.1:0-20360 GCA_011800125.2 Solanum clarkiae | reverse complement strand
ACACTTTAGAAGAAATTTACATTTGGTCCCAAACTTTACCCAATTGAACCAATTAAGGACTTACGGGTTCTAACACATATGCTAATCAAGTAGTGCAAGTACCTTCACAGAAAAGAAGTGCGTCTTACTCACTCAGAAAGCATTTGGAATTCAGGGACTGAAGAAGCATTCTCGCTCTCACAAATGAAATTCATGCAAAATGACCAACACTATAGGCTTTCCTTTATACTCATCTTCCAGCTTGGTGACAAAGTGGATTTGGATCACTTTAGGACTTCAGGGCATAGGTTTTAGGGGGCTTCGATATGGCATTTTAGGCAAGCAGTGACTAAAAACTACCCTTGAACCATATTTACCAACACTTTTTTCTTCATAACCCAACCATTTTCACTAAATCCACCCTTATTCTCTTGTTTCAAGCTTTTCTTGAGTGCTTTCTTTCTCTTTTCAGCTGTGCCTTATTTCTGAACTCTTTTTTGCTAAGTTTTCTCAATTCAAGGCAGTTTCAATCTCTTTATCCTCCCCGGGATCATAATTTTTCATTGCTTTCTTTATTTCTCAACTAACCACCTTATTGTTATTACTTTACCAGAATAAGGGCTACCCTCAACTTAGGCTTTTAGCCTTAAGTGAAGTACACAATATCTATTCCCTAAATCAGGACCACAATTTGTATCCACCCTCAACTTAGCCTTTAAGCCTTCATTAAGATTCACATGATCAAGGGTAGATCAATGTTAATATCAAGGTATTTCATCAAACAAGGTTAAGCTAGTAAGGTGTCAAGAAAATATGAGTACATGAGAAGTTCAAAAATTCGGATCAAGGGATTCACTCACTCATTTGGTAGGTTATTTAGGCTAAAAGTGGGTTCACTAAAAGAACAACAGGCTAAGATCCTTTCCAAATCAACTACATCACCTAATGATTTTTAGAGTAACAAGGCAAGTTATGAGTCCACACATGATACATGAATGCAGCAAAATAATCTCACAACACACATGGCATTGCACCCACAATCAAGTATAGACTCACAGGTCATGCTTCAAGCCTCAACTTACCTCTACATTATCAAAAAAAAAACATTGCTAAATACTCAAAATGCATGAATGCATCAATAACCACAATCTCAAAGCATTTTTAGGGTACCTAATTTTGCATTACAATTTACAAGCATTTAAAGACTCAGTATATGCCAACAGATAATACTACTATGTATTTAACACACTATCTACACTACCTAAAATATAGTGGTTCAATAGAAAATTAAACATGTTCAAGGAAAAAGAAACCTGGAAAGAAAACCTTGGGTTCAAAAATAGGGAAAGTTATGGACTCGAGGCTACTCAGACTTCACCTTAATCTGTAACATCCCACAACCCACCAAAATTATATACTTTGTCGTAAAAGTAAAAACAAGAATAAAAATCCAAACACGATAACATATATATATATTCATACTTTAAAAACCATATATTAATATCCGAAATATAAGTAAAAACAACACCCAACATAAATTTATTTTAAAAAATCCAAAAACTAACATAATAAAAAGATTGTCCAACAAAAGAACATAGTATCCATAAAGAGAAGATAAGAGTTGGGATAAAAAAGGTCAAACATCATAGTGCTCAAGCACCGGTATTTGTCTGTCTGCAGGGTCCTGGGTCACGACCTCCTCCTCAGCAATCTAGGTCGCAGTTCTCTGTTAGCTACCTCTCCATGTGAATGCTGCTTCTCCCTCTCTCTATACGATCTCCAACAGGATCGGCTCCTGCACCACCTCCTCTAGTATTGGAGGTGCTGGGTCATCATATCTAGGACTCTTTTGGCTCAACTGTTGGTCATCTATCTCGAGGGGCCTCTTCCCATGAGCATGCGGGCGCTCAACTAGCCAGTAAAATAACTCATCACCCGCCGGTGCCACCTCTTGGATTGCAACAGGGGATGCTAACATCAGTAATAAGGCGGCCATAAACAGAGCCAACTCCTTAGTCACCGCTCTTGTGCCAGCAGGTCTAGCACCCTCAAGCCTCCCTTAAACTCTCACCTGAAAAGCATCTACTCGGGCATCCACAACTCTTACTCTCTCGTCAACTAAATCGTGGGTGGACGCCTTTATCCTCTCATCTGAGTCCTTACGGTCTAGCTGAACAAAGGTCTGACCTGTGCTTCTAAAGTCTATAGCCTGGACTCCGCTATACCCACCCTGCATAACAGTGCCTGAAAAGCACCAGTAGAGATAATAGAGTCAACCTGTAATGCAGATGTTGCCGGAGCTGGAGTACTGGAGGATGGCATGGACACAATCTCAATAGTTGGTCTTGGATATGAAGTGGTTGGAGTAGTACCTATGGTAGCTGGAGTCGAACCTTGAGTTTGTAGCTCCATTGGGAATGGATTTGGGATAGCCGAAATAGCTGCACGAGGTAGGGCCACCAGGTTCTTATCAGCCTTTATTAGGCTGGGATCCGTAGTATATGTGTCCTTCATATGCTGGTCCAGATGGGTGGTCTATAAGAACACCTGCGGCACTACATAAACAATGGATCAAAACAGGGAATGGCAGTGACGTGTTTATCCGGATGGCAGACTCGTGGATCTGCTCGGAGATAATCTGGGCCCAATCTATCTCATAACTAGCTAAAATGTTGGGTAATAACATAGCTCACTCTAATGTGATCATATTATCTGTGAAAGTAGGCTGGTTATGCCAATGGATAATGGATCACCAAAACTTGGCCTGGAAAGAGAGGTGCACTTTAACTATTGGATCTGCGTGGTTTGTAACCCACGTCAGCTCGAACCTCTCCTCACACATCTAGCTAACTATCCACTGTAGCAACTCGGTTCTGGCCCCAATATCTTTTTCACTCATCGCTCTCCTGATTTTGTTAATGCGACTGTCATACTCTATGGTGGACTGAGGTACTCTATAGGTGGGCCCAAACTGAATTCGTCAACCTTAAGGTTTTAGCAACGAAAATGCGGGTCAAATTTTATTTTGACCCCCTTTAATAATAGACCGGGGCGCCCTTTAAAAAGACACACATCGGGGCCACAAGACCCTAACTATGAGTGCCAATCTCGTAGTAAATCTGACACTTGTAAAAATGTAGAATTCATACCTAGGAACTGTGAACCTCACTTACGACTCATAGAGGACCCTATAAATCACAAGGTTGGCTCATAGTGTGTGCGCCGACATATGATACTCACTGTTTCCCCCTAGGAGGCATGGTTACAAGTCATAGTGGTGACTACGACTCGTAGCATGCTCGTAGTGTCTGCTCCAAGTGCCATTTTCTCACATCTTGAGTTATTTAATTTCCACCTACAGACCTAGTCTCAAAACAAAAGAATGTTCAAAATATTACAAATGCACCAGTGCTTTTGAACTTAAAACAAACAAATGCCCTACTATCTAAGAATTCCAATCACTAAACACACTTAAAACAATCCAACAATTATCAAAGATGCTTGGGTTGACTCCCAAGAAGCGCCTTTTTAAACGTCGTGGATCGACTTAGTCATCCTCCATTATCAACAATTATCAAGGGACCAAACCTCACTCTTCAATTTGTCTGGGTGTTTCATTGACTGGCGCATGTCAAATACTACCTCTGCATTATTGACCCTAAACTGAAGTCGACCCAAATCCATAACCACAAAAGCTCTCCCAGTGGCTAGAAATGGTCTTCCCGAAAGAATAGGCACCTCGAAATTAACCTCACAAGCAAGGATCACAAAATCAGCAGGAAAGATGAATTTGTCAACTTTAACAAGCACATCAAGAAGTATTCCTTCTGGCGCCCAAGCTTTTTGAATTCGGTAAGAGGCATTAGATTGATGCTCGCTCTCAAGTCAAACAGTGCTCTCGCGAACTCAACATTACCAATGGTACAAGGGATGGTGAATGCACTAAGGTCATCTCGTTTTTGAACAAGACATTTGGTAATGATCGCACTACATTGTTGGAGCTCCCGTGAGAATTCTTGGCTCAAAGTGCGCTTCTTTGTCACCAAATCCTTCATATATTTGGCGTACCTGGGCATCTTCTCCAAAGCTTCTAGAAGGGGAATATTGATGAATAGTTGCTTCAACATTGAGAGAAAGTGTTTGAATTGACCCTCCTTTTGCTTTTTCTTAAGCCTTTGAGGGAAATAAGGAGGAGGCTTTGGAATTGACTTCATTTTTTTCGTGCTCCCTTACCTCTTCTCTTGCATAACAACAATCTCCGGACCACCAACCACAACTTCACCACCAAGCCCTGTCTCATCAACTTCATCCACAATCACTGGCATAGGGGGATCTATGGTGTTTTTCCCACTCCGAATCATGACTGCCATGCAATTCCCTTCATTTTCAGGGTTTTGGACCGTATTGCTCGGTAAGGTGCCATTTTGGCATTGGTTCTATTCTGAAGAAGCATGCCATAATTTTTGTTCTAATTGCTTAATCTCCATCGAGTGGGACTGGTTTTTGATTAATACTTGAAATATTTGCTTTCATTCCCTTCAAGGTCTCATCTTAATGGTCGATTCTCTTCAACAACTTGTCAAACATCTCTTCAAGCCTTGAAGTGCTTAGCATTGCATCATGGTTGAGGGGCGGCATATAAGGACTGTTCATATAACCATCTTTTCTACGCTATTTGGCATCAGGAATCCTCTCTCTTTCATACTAACCACCTCGATTATATCTATAAGCACCATGACGGATATAGTTCCGACCATGATTTCCAAAACCTTGCCTCCAATAGTCCGAGTTGGACCCTTGGCGGTTATTCCGGAAATCTACTGCTTGATTACTGAGAAAACAAGCATCTTCCTCAAAGCATGGATCTTCATAGATGGGAGATTTAGGAGGTTAGTGAGTGACACTTGCTTGGTTTTGCTCCAAGACCAAGTCCATACTTCTGAAAAGTTGAGCAAGTTGCTCCATGATCTCTTCATTAACCTTTGCTTGCTCATTGTTGGTGTTGAATGCTCAAGAAGTTTTCATTTCACCTTGCTCTCATTGACCCAATACTCTATTGGTTTTAACCACTTGATCCATCCTTGCGGCTATCAATGAAAAAGATTGGTTAAGAAACATGCCTCCCATGATTGTGTCAGCACAAGCTTGGCTATTCTCATCAAGTGCCTGATAGAAAATCTCAACCACAGCATCATCCCAAATCTTGTGATCGGGGACCATACTCAAACATTTGGTAAATCTTTCCCATGTTGTGCTAATAGAGCCACTTAGCAATTGCTCAAAGTTGTTTATCTGATCCTTGACCTTTAACTTCATAGATCTTATATCTTTCAAGAAACACTCTCTAAAGCTCTACCCAACTTGTTATTATACCCGGAGAAAGCTAACAAAACCATATAGGTGCATTCCCAGTTAGTAACAATGAAAATACCTACAACCCAACAACATCAAGTGAAAGATTTTGTGTCTCCATGACATTCTTGCAAACAAAAACCACATTATTGAGCTGATGGTGGGGATCCTCTAAACATAGCCCTGTGAATAACCCACGATTTTTGAGCATTTGAAGTAATCCTCTTGATAACGAGAATTTAGCATCTGCCGATAGTGGAGGCAACACTATAGAACCAGTAACGTTCATATCCATAGGGTTAAAGCAATATTGGTTCCATCTACAGGAGTTCTCGTTGAAGTCCTCATTTTGTGGCTTGTTATCCCTTTGTGGTGGATTTTCCTCTCCTCCTATATCATCATTCATATTCATTTCTTCCTCAACTGCAATATGCTCATTCACTTGAGTCATTTTTCTAAAGAGTCGATGAATCTCAAAATTGATCGGAGCTAAAGGATTTCCTTGGCTCCTTGAGTTGGGCATACAACCTAGTACACCCTGCAATTAAAATCAAATAACAAAACAAAACCAAAATTAATACACAAGAGTCTAGAAATTAATACTTGAACTAACTAATTTTGAAATCAAGTCAGAACCTAGTCGTATTCCCTAGAAACGTCATTATAATTTTTGACGGACTGATGTTCATACTCCAATAAGTAAGCGGTCACTATTAGTAATTAACCTAACCGAAGGTTAGGGTCGAATTCACAAGGAGTACAGGGCTTGACTACAAGAATTCACTATCAATCATCTTGAGCATCTACAACTAGAATTTCCAAATGGGAGGGGGGGTTTCTGTGATTCAAGAATCAAAAATATTAAAATAAACACTATACTACAATGCGATAAAGCACTCAATTTTAGGGAAAACTTCAGAATTGTTTTCCCCATGATTTGTTGACTCGATCAACCTAGATAAATAACAACAATTACAGATTTTCATGTATGATGGTAACTTCGGTTCTTCTAGCACTCTTGTGAAGGTGAAGGTCAAATTTGACCATGGCGCTTGGTCATCTACCATGGTGTGCCAACTAATTGATGCCTATTATCCTATTAAACCTCCCCTTGATTGGTTTTGGTTGATTAGACAAGAAAACATCAATTGGTTCTTCTCAGCAACTTCCATTTTCCTATTCGTCACTACCTTGGTAGGGATCGTGATAGTAGGCAGGGTTTGGTGTTGGCAACCACCAAACAACAATCATAACAAAGGGAAATAGATAATATATGCAAAACCTCAATAATAGAAATGCACAAACCTAGGTCATCTCAAGTCAACTTCCCATGTTTCTCACAACCCCATGTTGTGGGGGCTTAGCTACTCATGGATAAGGCAAAACCAACAAAAATGAAAATATAAGACATGATTGAGAATTTTAGCCAAAGTAATGAAGATTGAAGACACCATAAGTTGCGAACCAAAAGCTTAATAGATTGATAATGAGTACAAAGTAATATTTGCAATCCCCAAAATTGGGTTTTCCAACAGAAAAATGAAGAACTTTTGTAGAAACCTAAAATATTCTTAGGAGAATATTAAAAGGCACATTCAATGTCTCTCAAATAGAATCTCGTTCTTTTCTTATTAAATAAAACCTACCGTAAAGTACTTATAGTTGTTACAAGTTTGACCTAAAAATTACGTAGAAAAGACAGCTGACAGTTGGTACGCCTCATAGGTACGACTCGTAGGGTAACCTACGAGTTGTAATCGGGATCCTGTATCATGTTCTTGGTATCTTAGATTCAACTGGTATGACCCATTGGTATAAGCCGTAGCTTGGGCTACGACTCGTACGCTCCTCTTGTTGTTTAGGCCTTCAGTTATTGATCCAAAGTTTGGGCATTTTGTTTCCTGCTACAAATACACCTATATGAGAGTAGTGAACTTATAACTCGTAGGATGGCCTCACAGGGTTGACCTCCACTTATCAGATTTCTGATTTTTTATCTCTGTTTCTTGCTATGATAACACCCTATGACTCATAGGTGAACTCGTATTTCCTATACTTCAGCAAAATCAAAATTTTTTCTTCAAAATCACGCCAACCTAACTTTTCTACAAGAATAATACAAAAACACATAAAAATCTTAAAAAGTCACATTAAGAACTCACAAAATCCCTTGTTTCAGGCATCAAATGTGATGTATGTTGACAACACATCATGTCACACTCCCTCACTTTCACTTGGTGATACCCAGACCAAAGATCAATCATAGAGAAGTGACAAGCCCCTTGAAGTTGGTCAAAGAGATCATCAATCCTTGGTAGAGGACACTTATTCTTTATGGTAGCCCTATAAAGTTTCCGGTAGTCAATGCACATTCTAAGAGTACCATAGTTCTTCTTCACAAACAACATCAGTGTACCCCAAGGTGATTGCCTAAGCCTAATAAAATCTTTCACTAACAAATAACTCAATTTCTCATTCATCTTCTTTAACTCCACCGGGGCTATACAGTAAGGGGTTATAGATATGGGTTGAGTATCGGGAACGAGATCTATGACAAAATCTATTTCTCTTTCGGGAGGAACACCAGGAAGCTCACTAGGAAAGACATCAAGAAACTCATTCATCACCAGAATAGAATTTGTAGGAAGGACTTTGGACTCAACATCCCTAACCCTCACGAGATGACAAAGACACCCCTTGGAAATCAACTTTTAGGCTTTGATGCAAGAAATGAATATACCCTTTAACACCACATCATGACTATCCCACTCAAGGATGGGTTCATTAGGGAATTGGAATTTGACCCTATGCGTTCTATAATCAATGGAGATATAATATGCATGCGACCAATCCATCGAAAGAATGACATCAAAATCCACCAAATCCAACTCAACAAAATCACAAGGAGTAATTTTATGCAAAATGATAACGGGACAATTTCTATACACCTTGTTACAGTAATAGATGCACTAACGGGAGTAGACTTCTCATAAGACTCACACAACAATTCCGATTCAACATGAAAATTTTTATCAACCAAAGGAGTAACAAAAGAAAGAGTGGCACCCGGGTCTATCAAAGCAAATACACCAAAATCAAAGACTTTTAACATACAGGTATCGGGCACCTCATATCCCCCTTGCCTCCATTAAAGAGCACATAACCGATTAGGCCTTGGAGCACCACCTTGTTGGCATCCCCTTCCCATAGGAACCATATTTGTACACCGGCCGTATGGACGAACATCTCTACCCTTATAGTAATTATGAGGACAATCATTGTTCTTGTGACCCACTTCTCCACAACTATAGTAAGCATTGATGTTCCTCAAACATGGGCCATCATGGCCTCTACCACATATTGGGCACACAGCATTAGGTACCGCACCACCACCATCTTTGACCTTTGGGTTATCATTAACAACATTTTCTTAGGAGTTTGAAGAACCTTGGCCTTGATAAAATTGGCAACCCTTGGGACCTTGGAATCTATCTTTAAAACGGGCCCTCTTGGCCTCATTACCTCTTCTCTTTCTCAACATTTCCCCCTCTAATTGTTTGGCATAAGTCATGAGGCAGGACAAATCCATATCACCAATCAACATGGTGGCATGATAGTTCTCATTCACCAAATCAGATATACTCATCACAAACTTGTTCATCCTAGACCTTGGCTCGGCCACTAATTATGGAGCATATTTAGAGAGATGGTTGAACTTGAGGGCATACTCCTGCAGACTCATCACCCCTTGCTTTAGATTCATGAATTCCATTATTTTTGCCTCCTTTATCTCAAGAGGGAAGAACCGATTGACAAACGCCACGTTAAACTCCTCCCTAAGGATCACATTATTATTCCTCTTCTCCTTTTTCCATTAGGTAAACCATATCTTGGCCACCCCCTTGAGTTGGTAGGCTGCCAACTCCACTTTCTACTCTGATTTAGCACCCTTAATAGACAAGACTTTGTATACCGTATCAGTAAACTCTTAAGGGTCCTCATCCTCTTTAGACCTATGAAATTTTGGTGGGTTTATACTCATAATATCCTTCAGCTTAGATGTCGGAGTAGGAGCATGATGGGCTTTGGCCCCTTTGTTGATTTGATTAGTCATAGCTTGAGCTAGCATGACAATAGCTTCCTAGAACTCTTCATGGACTGGTTGTTCTTCGGGTGTATGAGCTCTCCTTTCTCATGGGATAGGCATGATCTAGCATGGCAAAGAAAGTTCTTAAGGGAAAAGCCTTACCTTAACTTATATAGCACTACATAGATTAAGAAGAAGGGAAACATTTTCTAAAACGCCACATAGTCGTTACTCATAGTTGTGGTGCACTTCACAATCATGAATAAGACTCTAATCAACGTGATGTATTGGATGCCAAGGACTACTAAGAACCTAGTGCTCTGATACCAAGTTTGTTATGACCCAAGACTACGGCCTAGACATGACACGGCAAATAGGAACCCAAAGGGACCCCGAAAAAGCCTTTTAGCATATCATTTACACATCCTTGGTCAGGGAAGCAATTAAACAACAAGAGAGAGTAAATAAGGATAAAGGGACTAAGGGAAGTCTTTTATAGCATAAATCATAAAGAGTCAAATCTCATAATTATATCACTTGTCCAACAACACCTCTAAATATATACTTGAGCGGGGGACATGACACTTTCCAAGATCACCCTCATAATATAAAGAGCTCAATATTAAGAAATGACAAAGGTAAGAGTAGCATAGCTATTGTCCCTGAACTTTGAGGACTCACAATAGCTTATCTTCAAAGATGACAAACTAGTCAAGGGGAGATTGATCATGAGGAGCTATGGTTCTGGTGTGGTAACATCATGTAGGCATAGAGCATACGTTACTATCTTTCAACGTACTATGTAGGATGCAATACAACAAAAGATAGGCGACATAGTCAAAATGCATAAACATAGGCTATGGATAGTGTAATAACAATATGATATGTATCATCAATGCTTGAAGTAAAACAAACTTATATAGAACATATTACATATGTAGGAAGAGACCATCATCACTGACCTAGCATCTAATGCTTGGAATCCAAGGCCTAGCACCCCGTTGGAAGGTGATTGAAGTATCTACCCCTCAATTGGTAGTACGGGCCTAGCATCCCCCGACAAGGTGGTTAAGGTATATACCCCTCAACATGGAAGTACTGGCTTAGCACCCCCCGATAAGATCATCAAGGTATATACTTTTGAACATAGTAGTACGGGCCTTGCACCACCTGAGAAGGAGGTCAACATATATACCCCTCAAAATGGTAGTATGGTCCTAGCACCCCCTGACAACATGATTGAGGGCAGAGCACTCCCTCAACAAGGTGTGGTCAACTTGCAATACTAAAGATACTTTTCCAGAAATCAACACATATCACTAAACTCAAAAGCCATGCTATAGACCCTTAATAACTCAAGAACCTTAACCAGACATTTAATCAAACACTTGGCGGGTGTGTAATACTTGTTCAAAATCATGAAATTCAAGTGTGAAATCATGTGAGAGAATTTAAAGTAAATTAACCCACCAACACTTGGTAATACCATCATATAAGATACAATAAAACTCTCATCAAGTCTCATCACATATCATAGATCCACACTTTACCACATGCTTAAATAATCAATATTTTACGAAACTCCAACATAGTTTATAATAAAATTCATAATAAGAAGTACCCATAGAATAATCAACTTGAAAACATGTAATTTGCATAAAAAGGAAGATTGGGCACCAGAGGTGAGAGCACCCAATGATTGAAGCCCATATACCTTAACTTTGGATATTTTCTTGATGAAGATTTGAATGAAAACTTGAAGCTTGAGTGAATTTCTTAAGATCCGGAATGAGTTTGGGACGCTTGAATTTGACTGAAATATTTTGCGAAGTGTTAGAAAAGGTTTAGGGAATGTACTAAATGATATGAGGTTGAAAAATGACTAAGTATAGATGTTTCCACGGATAGGAAGGCTTAGGCCCAAGACCCCAAAGCCTTAGACTGAAATAACAAAATTGGCAACAAAATACACTGCTTCATGACGGCTACGCGTCGTGGAGCCAATGCACACCTCCATTGTTTTGCACAAAGTTGGAAAAAAAAATTTTTCTACGGTTGCTCTAAAATCAAGGTTTGACCCAACTACCACTCAATTTTTCTCTATGATCACAAATATGAAGTTAGATTTTTTATAGCACGCATGGATTTTAAGATATATGAAAATTATGATTATGGACATTTCCTCGGCACATTTTTGGGCACTTTTTTAGGGGCGTTTCAGTATCACCAAGTGAAAGTGAGGGAGTGTCACATTCCCAAGATGACTTTATGGACTAGGTATATGTACTTTGAGTTTGTGTTTATGTCGTTTAGGTTGATTAATGTACCGGCTACATTTATGGATCTCATGAATATGATCTTTAAACTCTACCTTGACTTGTTTGTGGTGATTTTTATTGATGATATCTTGATTTGTTCCCCTAGTAAGGAGGATCATGTGAATTTCTTGAGAGTGATGTTGCAATCATTAGGGAGGAGAGGTTTTATGCTAAATATGAAAAATGTGAGTTTTGGTTGAAAGAAGTTACTTTTCTAGGGCATGTGTCGTTGGTGGTGGCATTAAGGTGGATCCTAAAAAGATAGAGGTGATTAGAAATTGACATAGACCTTTGACTCCACGGGGAATTAGAGGTTTCTTGGTCTTGGTGGGTTATTAACGGAGGTTTGTGGATGGGTTCTCTTCTATTGCTTCTCCTATGATGAAGTTGACACAAAATAAGGAAAAATTCGTGTGGATCGATGAATTTGAGAAGAGTTTCCATACCTTGAAAGATAAGCTAGTCTCTGCTCCTATCCTGTTACTAGCAGAAGGGTTGGAAAGATTTGTGGTTTATTGTGATGCCTTAAGAATTTGCTTGGGGTGTGTTTCGATGCCAAATGGTAAGTTGATAGCATATGCCTCTAGGAAACTTAATGTACATGAGAAGAATTATCCCACCTATAATATTGAATTGGCGTCTGTAGTATTTGCTTTGAAAATTTGGCGTCACTACTTGTATGGAGTTTATGTTGATGTGTTTACCAACCACAAAAGTCTCCAATATGTGTTCACCCAAAAAGATCTTAACTTGAGACGAAAAAGTGGTTAAAGCTCCTTAAAGATTATGATATGAGTGTGTATTATCACCCGACAAAGCTAATATTGTGGTCGATGCTCTGAGTAGGGTGGCTATGATGATGATGGCAAAGAAGTGGCTAGATAGGTTCATCGGTTGTCTATATTGGGGGTTAGGTTGGATGAAGTTGACAATGGTGGTGTAGTGGTTGTTGATGGTCCTAATTCTTCTTTATTGAGGAGGTAATGGCAAAACAAGCTCTTGACCCCGCCTTGTTAGAGTTGAAGGCCTTGGTGAGAGATGGTAAAGTGGAGGTTTTCTCCTAAGGAGAGATGGTGCCCTTAGGTACCAAGGTGGGTTGTGTGTGCCAAATATGCATGACGTGAGAGAATTGATCTTGAAGAAGGCCTATAATCCATCCTATTCCATTCACCCCGGTTCTATAATGGTGTCTAGAGATTTAAGGGAGGTGCATTATTGGGTGGTATGAAGAGGGACATTGCCAAGTTCATATCCGGATGTCCCAATTGCCAACAAGTAAAAGCCAAACATAAAAGGATGGGTGGCCTAGCCCAAGTTATGGTAATTCCTACTTAGAAGGGGAAAGAGATCAACATCGATTTAAGGTTGGTGATTGCGTTTATAGTGGTTTGGCTCCCTTTGAAGCTCTTTATGGTAGGCATTGTCGATTCCCGGTTGGGTGGTTTGAAATGGGGAAAATGGCTTTGCTTAGTCCGTATTTGGTCATGGAACCCTTGGAGAAGGTGAGGTTAATTAGGGATAGATTGGAAATAGCCCAAAGTAGACAAAAGTCCTACTCCGATGTTAGGAGAAGAGATCTTGAATTTAAGGTTGGTGATTGGGTTTATTTGAAAGTCTCACCCATGAAGGGTGTGCCCTGGTTTGGCAAAAAGGGGAAATTAAGCCCAATATTTGTGGGTCCTTATGGAGATGGGTAAGGTTGTATTTGACTTGGAGTTTCCTCTGGAGATAATATGGTTCATCCGGTCTTCCATGTATCCATATTGAGAAAGTGTGTGGGTGATCCAAGTGCTATAGTGCCTATGGATGTTGTGGGAGTTGTAGAAGATAATTTGACTTATGAGGAGGTCCAGGTGGAGATATTTGATAGGCAAGTGAAGAGGTTGAGAAACAAAGATGTAGCTTCCGTCAAGGTACTTTGGAGGAACCAACAAGTTGAAAGTGTCACATGGGAAAGCCAAGGCGGACATGAGAAAGCGATATCCATATCTCTTCCACTTTGATCCAGCCGAAGGTACAAATTTATGTCCCCTATATGATTTCAAGTATTAAGTTTCAGTCCTCATGTTATTTTGTATGCATTCATGTACATGGTAACAAGTTTATTATGATTTTTGACATTCATGTTAAGACTTTTTTGAAAATAATGTTTAAATGCACTTGTTGCATTTGTGTCAGGCTTAATTCTTCATGATTACATCTCTTATGCAAATTTCTTTGACATTAGGGGATCAATGCTCCAAGGGGGGAGATATTGAAATGCCCTAAAATATGCTTAAAAAATTCTCATAATGGCAATTTCTATATATCTCAAAATCCATGCATGACATTGAAATTATGACATCATATTCTTGATCAAGGTGAAAAAAATGAGTGGGAAATAGGTATAACCAGGACTGTAGAGGACCTGCAGTAAAAATTGATTTTTGCTAATTTTTTGAAAAAGGTAGATGTGTGTGATGGCTCCATGATGCGGACCTATCACACCTATCGTGGAACAGTGATAGTTTTTCTTTAATTTTTTGTTTCAGCGTAAGGGCATTCGAGTCATGTCCCCTTGTCCATTTACACGTGAAATATCTTATACTTAGCCATTTTTCAACTCTATATCACTCAAAAACCCTCTCTAAAACCTCTCCAACATGTTATCAAAATTCCTATTAAAATTTCAAGGATTTAAAGCCTAACATTGGAACTAAAGGATTCTCTTCAAGCTCCACGTTTTCTTCAAGTTCAACTCAAGAAACCCCAAGTTTGAGGTATGTGGGTTTCATCTATTGGGTCCTTTCACCTATGTAGCACAATCTCCCTTTTTATAAAAATTACATGTTTTCAAGTTGTATCATCTATGGGTATCTCCTATTATGAATTTTGATTATAAAGTATGTTGGGGTTTGTTGAAATGGTGATTGAATATGCATGTCTATCTATTTTAAGCTTGTACTATGAATTATTTTTGTCTGTTGAGATTATGCATGTTTTATACTATGAAACTCCGATCTATTATGACATTTGATGATGGATTTCAAGGTATCTCACATGAGAGTTTTACTATATGTTTGTGGGATGATATACACTGAGTTTTCTCATATTAT
Source organism: Solanum clarkiae (assembly GCA_011800125.2). NCBI lineage: Eukaryota > Viridiplantae > Streptophyta > Magnoliopsida > Solanales > Solanaceae > Solanum > Solanum clarkiae. The sequence continues at coordinate 5,529 of JAABOM020004538.1, read as the reverse complement.
TTCACTCTTCAATTGCATGATTTTGAACAAGCATTATGAACCCGCCAAGTGTTTCATAAAATGTTTTGATAAGGATTATCAACTTTTCGATGATCTATTACATGGTTTGTATGTCAAGTGATTTTATGATGATTAAGCAATTGCATGTATGCATTGGATTCATGAGAAGTATCTATTGTGTTGCAAGTAGATCACACCTTGTTGGGGTGACATGCCTAATCACATTATTGAGGGGGTGACATGCCTCAATCACCTCATTGGGGGTGACATGCCCAATCACCATGTTGAGGGGTGGATACCACAATCACCTTATTGGGGGAGCATATTCCCAATCACCATGTTGAGGGGTGGATGCCTAGATCACCTTATTGGTTGGAAGGATGGCATCCCCAATCACAATGTTGAGGGGTGGCTACCTCAATCACCTTACAAGGGATGTATTCCAAGTAGTAATTCACTTGGTCTATCTTGATTATGGTCTCTTCCCACACATGTAATATATATTTTGCAAGTTATATGATTTAGAAGCACGTTTTACGTCAAGCATTGATCATGCATGCCATATTGATATTATACTTATCCATTGCTTATGACTATGCATTTTGACTATGTTGGCTTACATGTTGTTGCATTGCATCCTACATACTTATGCATTCAAAAGTACTAATGCATACACTATGCTTATATAACGTTAACATGTAGGGAGCGGAGAACCTCTCGATCATCCTCCACGTGGCTAGTTCGTTGCTTTGGAGATAAGTTTTGCTAAGTCCTCAAGTCCAAGGATGCTATCTATGTTACTCTTGCTATTTGATATTTCCTCATGTTAAACACTTGCCACTATGGGGGTAAGCTCGGAAAATGTCTTGGCCCCCGCTCTACTCTATGTTAGTGGTATTGTTGGATAATTGATGTACTTATGCTATGAGCTTGACTCTTAAATGTTTTATGACTATCAAAGACTTCACTTAGCCCCATTTCCTTTGTTTATATCTCTAGTTGTTCTTACTTTGCTTCTGCAACCAAGGATGTGTGATTGATATACTAAGAGGCTTGTTTGGGGTTCCTTCAGGTTTCCCATTCACTGTGTCACGTCGAGGCCCTAGGCTTGGATCATGATAGTTATGTCCCAATTATGATGATTATTATGTTTTCATAGTAAAGTATAGGTGGGACAAGAATGTGATCGCATAAATGTCAATGATATGGCTCTTTGAGAAAATGGTGGATGTTTTACACCAAATATATATGTATGAAGGAGTATAGAATTGAGGTAAGGGGCAAGGATGGATATCCCTAAGGGTCTGTATTCTTTTCTCATATCTATTTACTTAATAGACCTATTTCTATACAAGAAAATATGACATGAAGTACGATTTGGCTTTTAAGACCAAGTATGCATGAATATGAAGTATGTTGGCTTTTAAGCCTATGTATATGATTATGAAATGTGATTTTGCCTTTAAGCATAAGTATGTATGTAGATAATTTGAAAGACTTGTGCCTTTCTTACAAACATGTATATGTATCTGTATTCTTCTGGGAAGATGACATAGCATTGTTGGGATTGGATGAAGGTGGAATATCTCCAAGGGTCCATACTCCTTTCTCTTGAACTATATCCGCAAACCTTGGATTCTGAGTACTAGTTGCTTGGTGTATGATGATGGTCACTTCTTATATATGTAATATGATTTATATAAGTGTGTTTTACTTCAAGCATCCTTCTTACATGTCATACTACTACTATGCTATCTATTGATTATTATTATGCATTTTGACTATGTTGCCTATCTTTTGTTGCATTGTATCCTACATACTTAGTACATTCAAACATACGAACACATACTTTATGCCTACGTAATGTTACCATGTAGGAATCAAAACTCCATTTGGCCATCCTCCTCCTACACGTGGCTAGTTTGATTGTCTCTCAAGCTAATTAGTGAGTGTTCCATTCTGGGGACATTGGTCTATATTTCTTATGCCATGTATTGATACTCTTTTCTTTATTGCTACTTTGACTACGAGGATGAGCTTGATTGCTTGTCTTGGACCCCGCTAAGTATCTATGTTTAGAGGTGTTGTTGGACAAGTTATGTATTACGTTTGAGCTTGTCTCATCTATGCTATTTTAGTATTACTCTCTCTTTCTCTATCGTCCCCTTAGTCTCAATTTCCCTTATTTATGTTTATCTCTACTAGTCATAGTTAATTTCTTTTGCGATCAAGGATGTGTAATTATATGCTATGAGGCTTGTTTGGGGTTCCTCCGGGTTCCCCATTCGCCAGTCACGTCTAGGCCGTAGGCTTGGGTTATAACAAAGATGGTATCAAAGAACTAGGTTGTTAGATCCTTGGAGTCCAACAAACCCTGTCGATTAGAGCCTTATTCATGGTTGTGTTGTGCACCACAACTATGAGTAAAAGGCTATGAGACGTCTTAGGAAATGATTCCCTTCTTCATGTTCTATATCGTGCTATAGAGTTAAAGTATGTTTTCCTCCTAACGACTATCCTTTGATATGCTAGGTCATGCCTAACACAAGATGAAGAAGAGCTCGCACCCCCGAGGAGCAACCAACCCCTCCCGCTCCTCAAGCTCCTCAAAATAGGGGACTGGTTCATGAAGAAATCTGGAATACTCTCACCTTTCTTGCACAAGTTATGACTAACCAAGCCAACCAAGTTATGGCTAACCAAGCCACTCTAATCTTCTTCAAGGATTCTCCAAAAGCGAAGGTATACAGGTTTCTTTCATGGGTTCCTTTTATGCATGATGCCCACTCCTCCTTTTACCTTTTATTACATGATATAGAGTTGATTTAATCATGGGTCTTATTTTTTAAGAAATTGATTACACCATATGTTGGTGTTTATGAAATTGTGATTGTTTGGCATGTTTTTGAGCAATGGATCTAAGATCTATTGTGAGATTTAATGAAGGATTTTGATGTATATTATTTGAGGGTGTTACCAAGTATTGATTGATGGTTCTACATTTGATTTACTTGCATGTTTTCATTCTTGAATTGCATGGTTTTACACTAACACTACACCCCCACTAAGTGTTTGATAAAATGTTTGGTTTATGATTCTTGAGTTGTTGAAGGCATAAAGCTTGGTATATGAGATATATGACTTTAGGATGATGAAAGTATGTTATATATGTGTTAATTTCATGATAAGCTTCTATAGTGTTAAATGTTGATTGTAACCTTGTTGAGGGATTGGTATCTTGACAACTTTGATGGAGGGCGTTAAGTCCATTAACCTTGTTGAGGGGTTGGTACCTTCACCACTTTGATGAGGGTGTTAAGTCCATTAAACTTGTTAAAGGTTTGGTACCTTGACCACTTTGATGGAGGGTGTTAAGTCCATTAACCTTGTGGAGGGATTGGTACTATCACCACTTTGATGGAGGGTATTAACTCCATTAACCTTATTGAGGGGTTTGTACCATGACCACTTTGATGGAGGGTGTTAAGTCCATTAACCTTATTGAGGGGTTGGAACATCGATCACTACCAAGGCGGTGCTGAGACTTGGATTCCGAGTACTAGTTGCTTGGTCTATGATGATGGTCTCTTTCTATCTACGTAATATGATTCTTATAAGGATGTTTCACTTCAAGCATCCTTCATCGATATCATATTTCTACTATGCTATCTATTGATTATTATTATGCATTTTGACTATGTTGCCATCCTTTTTTGCATTCCATCCTACATACTTAGCACATTCAAATGTACCAAGTCATACTTTATGCGTACATGATGTTACCATGTAGGAACCGGGGCTCCACTTGTTCATCCTGCTCCTCCACGTGGCTAGTTCGATTGTCTCTCAAGAAAGTTGGTAAGTCCACCATTCTGGGGACGTTGGTCTATATTTCTTATGCCATGTATTTATATTCTCTTCTTTATTGCTACTTTGACTATGAGGGTGAGCCTGTTTGCTTTCTTGTCCCCCGCTAAGTATCCATGTTTAGAGGTGTTGTTGGACAAGTTGTGTATTATGTTTGAGCTTGATTCATCTATAATATTTAAGTATTAGTCTCTCTTTATCTCTGGCTCCCTTAGTCCCGATTATCCTTGTTTATGCTTATCTCTATTTATCAATTTTAATTGCTTCCATGACCAAGGATGTATAATGATATGCTATGAGGCTTATTTGGGGTTCCTTTCGATTTCCCATTCACCAATCACATCTAGGCTCTAGGGTTGGATCGTGACAATACATTTCAAGAATGTAGGGCACTCAAACTCAAATTCCCTTGACAACGGTCTCACAGTACAAGAAAATTCATCATTTAAAATAATATTTTTGTTCTTTAAAGGATGTCCACTTGAATTTTCTATAAGGCATCTCATCATTATTGATCCATGATGTCCCAAATGAACATTCCAAAGTATTGAAATTTGTAGCCTTCTGATTTAAAATAGAATATGCCTCAATTTCACTAATTCTTATCCAAAACAAGCCAGAAGATAAAGCATGAAACTTTTCTATAAAACGTGTTTTCCCATAGACATTTTTTAGCGATACTAAGATATTCAAGATTCTGAACATGGAAGAATTGTATCACTAAAAAATTATATCGTGCTTTTGGATGTATGACTATCTTCAAGTAATCATATTTTTCTTTTAGGCTTTTCTACAAAACAAGTGGATCCTTAAATGTAAGATATTCGTATTATCAAAATTTCATCAAGTCGATGAAACAAGATTGCCATAACTTTAACGCAGTTTTATTTTGATACTTTATTTTAATTCTTGATGGTGTCTCCAAGACCCATAGCATCCAAAACCCTTAATCATAGTTCTTGTTAAAACTATGAAGTGTAATAAACTCAAATTTCTTAAAATTAGTCATACTAAAAAGAATGAAAATAGATAATACCTTAGCTTTCAAATATAACCTCCATTCTTTAATATGATAGATTTTTGTGTTGATAACACGTTATGAAATTATAAAGTAAAAAGAAGAAGAACGTAGGGAGAAGAAACAAGACTTCTCCTTCCTCTTGAAGAATATTCATATGTATATTAAAATGAAAGGAACCCTTTTATTTATAGGAAAAAAACCGACTTGGTCTCTAAATAGAATTCCTAACTCTTAATGAGATCTACATAATAGATATTCACTATAACACAAATATTTTTATAATAGTATTGTATTTTATTTTTAAATAACGATAGATAAGTAATGAACGATCTTCATTTTAAAAAATCGATATGATATTTGAATTTAAAATCATATAAACTTTGAGTAGGAATAGAGCTCCAACTTCTCAATCTTTATTTTATATATAATGGTTACAAAGATCTCATAAAATGCAAGGCCCAATAGTTATTCATAAATTATTTTTAATGATATAATTCAACGCTATTAAATTTTCTCATTAAGTGTAAATTTAATATCTAGTAAATATTATTAATATTGATTAAATTTTAAATTTAATGATTAACTAATTATATATATATATATATATATATATACATATGTGTGTGTGTGTGTGTGTGTGT
>JAABOM020004527.1:0-20361 GCA_011800125.2 Solanum clarkiae | reverse complement strand
TGTAGCTTATACTCAAAAAGATTGTTAGATGGATATTTGTATTCGTCGAAATTGGGATTTGGAAGAGAGAATCTTTGTAAAACCTCTTCCCCATCATAGTTTAAAGCCATCACCCGACGACCATTTAGTTTGAAATAAATTAAACCACTGGCATGTACTGCTGGAGTAACTTCTTCACAGAATGATTGTGAAGGGATCAACAAATTGTTTCCTTGTCTCTGCTCCCAATGTTCTGAATCCAAAATCTCATGTCGAAAGTAATTAATACGTTGTTTCCTATAATGATATAACATGTCCAAGAGGATGACAACCTTATAATCCTGAAGTGGAGAGGATTCGATCTCAGCATAATGATAGCAACTTTTTTAGTACAATAACGATCTCTTGGATTAGGAAGTTTCACCCACTGATTAGTGCTTGTCTTACAGATGTGATATCTGTGGTCGTGATTCACCATTCTGACTCAACATAATATCCCTTGTGTTGTGGAGGACAAAATCTTCATTTCGAAGAGGTAGTATCGAGGCTTTTTTACTTGTTCATCAATGGGAAAATGGAGTAGGGTTGTAGTACTATTCCCTGAACAACCATCTATTGCTACAAATTCTGACAGGTACTTGCAGAATAATAGAGATGGGAAAAAATATCCTAAAATATTTGACTCCTTGCACAGAATTGTGGCATGCAACTCGATTCAAAGGTCATGTCAGGCCATTCTTTATCAATATCCTTGCAAGTGTCTATTGTTTTCAATGAGGTTCGAGTTTATATCTTGAAAATTATGTAAGAAGGAATAGGAGAAGAAGAAGTCATTGTATGCATAGAATTTTAATGAGAGGACAAAACAATAGGAGCAAGTTTCAATAATGAGAAAAACATTGTTCGACTAAAGAATATATATAAGGAATTCCTCAATCGACTAGCCAGGAAAAGGGGTAGGAAAAAATTGTTTATTTGGAAATAATAGAACTCTTTGCTAGAATGATTAGGAGTCATAGGTGAATTAATACACTGTTTAATAAAATAACTAAACAAAACATACAAAATTTTGGAAAGTTTTGAAACATTATTAGTTCCTAGTACTATGTATCGACTGTCTAGGAATAGCACTATTATTTCCCTAAAAGAAATTGTTGCTCTTGTGTGAAAGAGCGAAAAATTAGTTGACTTCACATGGCTGGACATTTTTAATAGCTCAAAAAACTATCTAATTACATAGATATTCCAACCATATATATCGATCTGCACAATACTTTGAAATAATTACCTACTATCACATTAAATAGGTAGTTTTGTACCAAATTCAAGTCACATACATGCATATGATATTAGATACATGTATCGTTGACAGTAGATACATCTAGAAATATCTAGTATACAAAATATGAAAGGTGAGCAAGAAAGCCACATGCATTTTTTATATTAGATACATTCCGAAATAATAATACATAGGAAAAGAGGTTAGCGAGAGAGGAGAGAGACGAGTATTAAACATGTCCTTGAACTCACTACAATATCCTGAAGAGAGCAACTTGTACATCTTTAGTTGAAATATATTCTCTAGCATCCTCTTACTTACATGTATGACATGGTTGTAGGTCTTATGTGTGGACATCTCCTACAGTTTTATGCAGTACTACCAAAAGAGCTAATGCAATTTTCTTGTTTTGTACAGCAAAAAGGAAGATTAGCTCCAGATTACTTCCTATGCAACTATATGGTACACTTGGTTGAAGGTTTTGAGTTATTTAACTAAAGGATTAGGGGTCAATTTTCATGAAATGCAATTTTTTTCTAGTGGTGCATCCATGTTATAGAAATCCTAGATTCATCACAGCTTGAAAGTATATATAAGTGTCACTTTACACAATAAATAAATGTTCATGGTACAAAACTGATATTTCCTCTCAACATATAATTAATGTACTTAATACAAAATGTTAGAAGATTCAAAAGCTTACCCTCGGAGAAAAAAGGGGATTGGCTGCTAAGTTGCTTCAGGACTTTCCAAATACCTGGACTTGTTACGTTTCCCTGTGATATTCCAACTACCTCATGAATTGGTTATTCCTAAATGAGTCGATCTTCATTTTCACTAGAAGAGATGTTGAGGACAATCGACTAGTGTCTTTTGCAGCCTTCTGTTCAATTCAGGCTGACATTTAGGCTGCTATTGATTAATAATTAATGCGAAACTGAAACAAACTTGACGAGCAGCAATATGTTCACCAATTATCATAAAAGGAAACAGCTAGTTGGAGATATCAAGGACAAGCTTTTGATTTAATAACTTACCATCATAAGAATAAGATATTCATAATTTCTAAGTTTTTCAACATACATCTGAGCAATATCTGCAGACCATTAGAACAACTAAGTCATGCATGAGAAAACAACAAAATACCAAAAAAATAAAATTAAAAATAATAACCAAGGAAATCCAAGATGGATGATAGAGGTGTTTGGTCGAGGAAACAATGTTGGTTCCTAGCAACCTAAGATTAATTGGCTCTAAATCTGATTGAAAATGGAAGATCTCTCGATTACAATTAAATCAACATTTCTTCAGTTTCACTACGTTAAAGTTCTTGTCCTATAGCTTGTAGAACATAACTCTGTTGTCATCCAACATCAAAGCAATGTCTGCATTATAAAACCTCCCCGTGGTGAAAGTCTTGGCATCCCCTTTACAGCTTCGATGTCCACTTCCATCCTTAACTCCACTTCATCAAAATCGAGATTTGGAAGAGAGAATCTTGGAAATGCCTCTTCCCCATCATAGTTTATAGCCATAACCCGATGACCATTTAGTTTGAAATAAATCAAACCACCTGCATGCACTGCAGGAGTAACCTTGTCAAAGAATGATTTTGAAGGGATCAACAAAATAAATCTTTTCCTTGTCTCCACTCTCAAGATTCCGTATCAAAAATCTCTTATCGATAGTAATCGAGCCCCTGTTTCCAATAATGATGATAAGTAGTCTAAGGTGATGACAACCTTATAATCTTGAAGTGCAGAGGATTTGATCTCAGCCCAATGAAAGTTACTTTAATTTGTTAGTACTATAACGAGTTCTTGAATTAGGAAGTTTCACCCATTCATTAGTGCTACGCTTACTGATTGTTAGGATTGAATATCATTACCTACTCAATTTGTAAACAAGAATAAGAGGAAGAAACTGGAAGAAGTAGTCACTCTGTCTCTTTCTCTCTCTAAAAGGGGAGAACCAACGTACTAGGATGCAACATGATGAATTGTGTGCTTCTATCAATATGACAAGATGATGTGATTTAAATGGAACTAGAACAAAGGGAAAGCAAAGATAGGCCCGATAGAGAATTTGAGAGCAACAAGATAGATAGAAAAGAAGAATAATTGCAAATGATCACAGTCCAAAGTTAACAAAAATCGTCTAAACGAGTTTCAAAAAAAAAAAGCAGAGACAACGAATAAAATATTAGAATTAAATTATTTAAAGCATGCATAGGTAAGTAACTCGAATCCAAAATTTTTAAATATAAAAAAAGTATACACCAATCCATTTACACATCAATATATCCCCATAATGTGATTCTATTACACTAGCGGAGTTTTGATCCCAACTTAGAACTAAAAAGCTTCTTTCAACAATCCCTCCAACATTACTGATGATGACATAATATTTCCCAATAAAATTAATGATAAAAACAAAACTTTTAGAAAAAGAACGTATTCCAAAATAAATTTTTTGAGCTGGCAAAAAACAGTAACCTACACTCCTACTATAACAACTCATTTTGATTCCCCACATTGTAATCCCCTCCCCATTTCCCTTTCCCTTCCCCTACGCCCAATATTGTTTTTTTAAAAAAACATCTCATCTCACAACAAATCATTGACTGTCTACCCACAGATACGTTGGTAAGACTTCCTCTGTACCTAATTATGATTGTTGTACTAATTAAAAAAGCTTTAAAAATCTCAATGATTTAAAAATAGAACTGCCACTTTCTATTAAAGATTCCAATATATAATATAGATGTCCCCTATTTATAGGAAAAACACTATTAAAGGAATTGAATATATCAAGCAAAATATTCCTAGTACCACAGTTACTTCAATAAAAAACACTTGCATTAAAACAAAAATATCTATCCCTATCAACTCTATAATAATAGAATTTTTGAATCTACCACAAAATGCCAAGAATCTCCTTTTTAGCTCCGCAAAGAAGACAACAAGAAAATCGAGCTCCATTTCCACTACCAAACAGGCCACAAAAAACATAAGCTCAAATGACTCCAATGAACAACTAAACTCCCTCTCCTACACCTCTCTCTATATTCCTAATGTTTTTGATGACCTTGGAACAACACCTTTTATACAACTCTATCTCAACACACACACCCCAGAACAACAACTCGATACCACAACTATGACTAGAAATGTGTATGTAGTCTACAGGACTAGGATTTTTCATTTACAAGTTTAGTAGAACTACAAGATGTGGTGGTAGTAGTAAGTAATCCCTATAAAATATAGATGTCCTCCTATTTATTGGGAAAGCCATGAAATGAGTAGAATATAACAACCAATGTTTGTATTTTTAGTACCACAGTTACTACATTAGAAGATACTTTTATTAAAAAAACAAAATATCTATCTTCATCAACTCTATCATAATAGAACTTCTAAATATATCAAAAAAATGCCAAGACTCTCCTTATTAGCTTAGCAGGTAAGATGACTAGTGAACTAAGCTCTATTTACACTACCATACAGACAACTAGTAAGTCAAGTTCAAACAACTCCAACAAACAACCAAACTCCTTGTCCAAACCCTTTTAACATTTTTGATGACCTTAGGAGGGAACACATTTTATAAAACCCAAGCAACCCCCCTCCCCAACCAGGATATGGTGATAGTACTACGGAACCTAACATTCACTGCCTATGTAGTCTTTGAAGGAATGAGGCTAGGGATGGAATCTTAGAAAAACTACCCCTGGATGTCTTCATCCGTTGTTCTTTCTTTTACCCCAAAGTTTCTACTATCATCCTTTTGGGGAGATGCCTCCATTCAACTCCTTTAACTGGGTAACTGATGATATTCACACTCCAATAAGAAAGCGGTCATTGTCAGCAACTAACCTAACCGAAGGTTAGGGTTGAATCTACAAGGAATACTTTGTCCTTAAAGTAAAAACAGGTACTAAGACAAACACAATGAAAACATAAACTTAGATATATATACATTAAAAACAGCATTTAAAAAACAATATCCAAAACCAAAATAAAGATAGTATCCAATCACAAAACATTTAAAAACCAGCATCAAAATAATATTGTCTAACAGGAGAACAAAATATCCACAAATAAAAGTAAGAGCTGGGGTCAAAAAGGGTCAAACATCATGGTGCATCAAGCACCGACCTCTGGCTGGTCTATGGGGTCTTGGGGCACCATCTCCTCTTCAGCAATCTGTGAACTACCCTCTCTATGTGGAGTGTGATGCTCTTGATCTCTCTGAATAGCTGCCAACGATATCGACTTATGTACCACTTCCTCGGTATGGGCTCCTCCTCCAGTCTTGACCTCTTCTGAGACGGCTCTGAATCATCATCATGCTCAAGGGGCCTCTTTCCATAGACATCCAAACGATCGGCTAGCCACTCGAATGCCTCATCATCTGCCGGTGCCACCTCTGGGACTACAATAGGAGCTGCCAACATCTACAATAATTTGTCTTTAGAGTTGCCCAACTCCTTGGTCACAACACTCGTGTCAGCGAGCCGAGCTCCCTCAAGTCGTCGTTGGATTCTCACCTCAAAGGAATCTACTGGGGCATCCACTGTTCTAACTCGCTCATCTACAAGATCACGGGTGAATGCCTTCATCCTCTTCTCTGAGTCCCGTATGGTCCGATCAACCCATGGTCGAACCCGTACTGATAAAGCCTGAAGCCTGGACTCTACAGTAGCCACACCGTATAATAGTTCCTGTAAAACAACAGTAGAAATAATAGAATCGACCTATAAAGAAGCTGTTGTTGGTGCTGGAGTGCTGGAGGATAGTGTGGACTCAGTCTCCACAACTGGCGTAGGGTCTGTAGCAACTGAAGTAGTGCCGATAGTAGCTGGAGGTGCACTTTGAGTTGGAGGCTCTACTGGGAATGGCTCTGAAATAGAAGGAGCTGCTCGTGGTAAGACCATTGGGTTCTCGTCAACCTTTATCAGGTTGGGATACATAGTGAATGTGGCCTCTACATGAGAGTCCCATTGTGGTCGATAGGAACACCTACTGCATTGCATAATTGATAAATCGAAACTGGAAATGACAGTGAGGGGTTCATTTGAGTTGTAGCCTCGTGAATCTATTCAGAAATAATCCGGGCCCAATCTATAGCATCACCAGCTAGAATGCTGGCCAACAACACCCCTCTCTCTAGGGTGATCACATTATCTCGAAAGGTTGGTCTAATGTGCCAACGGATAATGGACCAACAAAACTTGGCCCGGAATGGTTGGTGGGCTTTCACAATCGGATCTGCGTGGTTTGTGACCGATGTCGGCTCGACACTCGCCTAGCAAATTTGGCTGGCAATTCACTACAGAAGCTCTGTCCTGGCCCCAATGTCTTTCTTAGTCACCACTCTCCTTATTTTATCAATACGGCCATCGTACTCTATAGTAGACTAAGGTACTTTATAAATGGTCCCAAACTGAACTCATCAGATCATCTCCTCCGAGATATCAAACTTCCTATCCCAGACTGTCACCACCCATAGCCTCGGCTGCTCATTCGACTTCTTATTCTTTGGCAGCCCTCGGCGGAGTGTAGCAAGATACACCACATAGGACTCACAGACAACGTAAGGGGCATATTTGCCAAGCTGCTGTGTGGTCCATCTTAGTCCTTGCTCATCTAACCCAACATCCAATTCGAGCACTCTGTCTAATCTGAAGGCGTTCAATCTAGACTCCTTATGAAACTGGCGGACCGATTTACCTTGCCCCTTTGGATCTAACCCTTAATCGTAGATTTCTTTTATACCCGCAACATACTATTTGGGATCAGCCGGGGCTGAGATTATGCTTCCTCCTACTGAGGTTGTGAGGTGCTCTCAGACTCTGATTTGAGCCCTGAATGTGTGGGACTCATCTGTGGCAAGCTACTCCCGAGCCATCTCCCTCACCCCCTTGTACCTCCTCTTCAGGCTGCGAGGCACTACTAACTTCCATGGGTTCCCGAGCTATACGTGCCTGGGTCTAAGGCACATTTTCCATGGGGTCTATCCTGACCCTGTGCACCACTACTGAGCCTTCAAATCGCTCAGTCATGGAGGACTTATAAACCAACCTCTGCCTAAATGTTTGAATTGCCCGTTTGTCCTTTGGAGGCATTATATCTGCAAACCAAAAATTGACCCATGTAAGTACTAAGAGTTTTTAAACTAACAATTCACATAATAAGGAACAAAAATAAATCAAAAACAGATAGTTACTGATGCAACTGCAGGTTTATAAATACGAGTGCAGTTACGACTTGAAGGTGACCCTACAAGTCGTACACTATCCTCGTAGAGCCAAAAATCCTATAGAAATGCTTTATGATATCAGATACAAGGCAAAGTTATGACTCGTAGGGGGACCTACAAGTCGTAGTCTGGGCTCGTACCCATTTTTCGAAACATTTTTTAGAACTCAGATAAGCTTACGAGACCCTCACTACGAGTTGTAGCAGGAACCATGAGTTGTATGTGAGTCTCGTATGAGTAACATGAAGGAACCACAAAAGGGACTTACGAGTCATAGGAGTGCCTCATAGATGACCACAGAAGGCATCTGTAGTGCCTACCATTTTCCATAAAAAGCACAAGCCAAACACACAATTCAACATAGTTGGCACACAATAACAATATGAATACTAGGCACATAAGCAATCCCTCAATAACATCAAAAATTCAGAACAACCATCATCTCTAAGAATCAAATTCACTTCAACAGTACGTCAAGCACACCAAAAACAAAATACTTTCCAATCTCACGCTAGACATCAACAAGAAATTCTATCTAGTCCATTATACCATTTCAATCTAGACCACTAAATTAACACCTATGGAATACACTCACACTAAAAACATTTCAATTATGAAAGTAATTCGATCAATGATTAGACACAAATTGGCACTACACTCAAGGGATTAAGCATTTACACAATCACAACCACCTACTAAAGAATTTCTGGTAAGGTTCAATTCATTACAACATCCTTTAAAGAACACCAACCCTAGGTTTTAAAGTTTATAACAAAATATTATCAAATGTGCTTGAAAATTCATAGTTAAACACATACACAGTCATTTATATCATAACTCACCACCATTGTGCATTAAGATAAACCAATAAACTCACCAAATGGAAGAAAAATTGGACCAATGTACTGTAGATGTAAAAACAAGCTGAAACCCTACGAAATAGTATTCTTGTCAGAATCTTGGCCGAAATATGATGTGGGTGGCCAGGGTTTTGATCAAAAAAGTGCTTTGGATAATAATCAAGGGTTTTCTGTCGCTTTAGGGATTGGAAATTGGAGTTTGGGGGTCAAATTTTATTTTGACCCCTTTTAAATGAAAACGGGTCAGATTTTTTAAAATTGTAGATCGGGGCTACGAGACCCCAACTACGAGTCTTTGGGTGTCCCACGACTCATAGGTCCCGGTCTCTTAGCAGACTCAACACTTATAAAAATTCAGGGATCATACCTGCGCACTATGAACCCCTCTTACGACTCGTAGAAGACTCTACGAATCGTAAGGTTCCCTCGTAATGTATGTGCCAACTTCTGATACTTATTGATTCCTTCTATGAGGCATGACTATGAGTCATAGTGAGGACTACAACTCGTAGGCCTGATTGTAGAGGCTGCTCCAAGTGCCATTTTTCAGGTCTTCAGTTCTTCAATTTTTTCACCTGCAAACCAAATCTCAAAACACAACAATGCCCAAAATATTACAACTGCATCAATGTCTTTCAACCAAAAACCAACTCAAACCTTCTACCTAAGAATCTTAACAGTAAAAAAAGAACACTTAAAGAAAATCAACAATTATAAAAAATGCTTCGATTACCTTCCAAGAAGTGTCTTGTTTAACATCGTGGCTTGACTCAGTCATCCTTTGTCATCCACAATCATCAAGGGCCCAAACCTCACTCTTGAACTGGTCTGGGTGCTTCATGGATTGGTGAATATCGAATACTACCTCTGTATCATTGACCCTAAATCACAATTGACCTGAATCCATATCCACTAGGGCTCTCCCAGTACATAGAAATGGTCTCCCCAAAATAATGGTCACCTCAAAATCAACTTCGCAGTCAAGGATCACAAAGGAAAGATGAATTTATAAACTTTAACAAACACATCAAAAAGGATTCCCTCTGGATTTTTAATGTTTCAATCTGCCATAACCAACCTCATTCTTTTCGAGGTGAGAGTATGGGTATTCATTGTTCGATTTGGATCGGTTATTAGTTAGAACCATAACCAAATCAATTTAGTCGGTTTTTAAATTTCTATAACCAAACCAAACCAAATGAAAAAAATAACCATTGGTGTGGTTATTGACGGTTTGGGTTAGTTTGGTTTACTTTTTTTTGGTTAGTTTTTGGTTTGAAAGTAATAAGATTATTGAGGGCATACATCTCGAGAGATACAAAGACCTAATACATGAATAATTCATAGTAAGCTACTGTTTTAATTAAACAATAGTACTTGAGTTATTATTACATGAACAAAGTGGTTTAGTTAAGCAATACAAAAGTCATTATATACTAAATATCAAATATTTATAGGAAAAAGAAATCCAAGCTCAACTATCAAATAACTGCCTGAAGGGAAGGGCTATAAGAAAATTATATGCCAAAACACTAGCAATAGAATTTTCAAATATAAATGATAAAGTTAAAGATTTAAGTTCATTAAAATATAAATAAAAATATTTATATGTTATTTATGAATACTATATAAATAATTATAAAATTTATATATGTAATGATTCGTTTCGGCTAAGTTATTTTTGTAGGTTTTTCTAGCAAAACCAAACCAAATCAAATAGAATCGATTTTCAAAATTTAAAAACCAAACCTAACCAAACTAAATCAAATATTGGATTTTTTAATCGGTTTATTTCGGATTGCGGTTCGGTTTGATTTTTTAACCATAACCACGAACAACACTAGGTGGGAGTGCCAAGGCCAAGCTTTTTTAATACAGCAAGAGGCACTAGATTGATGCTCGCTCCTAGGTCACACAATGCTTTTGTGAACTCAACATCACCAATGGTACCGGGGTCCTGTCGCTTTTGAACAAGGCATTTGGTCATAATTGCACTACATTGTTGGAGTTCTTGTGAGAACTCTTGTCTTAAAGTGCGTTTCTTGGTGACCAAATCCTTCATATACTTGGCGTACCTGGGCATTTTCTCCAAAGCTTCTAGAAGGGGGATGTTGATGGAGAGTTGCTTCAACATCGAGAGGAAGTGTTTGAATTTACCCTCCTCTTCCTTTTTCTTAAGCCTTTGAGGGAAAGGAGGAGCGAGTTTGGGAATTGATTTCATTCTCTTGTGCTCCCTTGCCTCTTTTTGTTGAATCCCAACAACCTTCAGATCTTCTCCCTCAAACATGACTTCATCACCAAAACCCTTCTCATCAACTTCATCCATAATTGCAGGCATAGGAGGATCTATGGTGCTTTTGCCACTCCTAGTCATCACCGTAATGCAATGCCCTTCATTTTTAGGATTTTGAACCGTATTGCTTGGTAATGCACCCTTTTGGCATTAGTTCAATTGTGAAGATACTTGCGCAAATTGTTGTTCAAGTTTCTTAATCGCCACCGAGTAAGACTCTATTTTTTGGTTGATACTTGAAATATCCACTTTCATTCCCTTTAAAGTCTTGTCTTGGTGGTCTGCTCTCTTCAACAACTTATCGAACATCTCTTCAATCCTAGAGTTACTTGACCCGGCATCACGGTTGTGAGGTGGCACATAAGGACTATTTATGTAGCCCTCTCTTGTTCCCAATTCAACATTTGATACTCTCTCTCTCTTTCATAGTAGCCACCTCGGTTATCTCTATAAGCACTATAACAATTGAAGTTCCAATCTTGATTACCGGAACCTTGACTCCAATAGTTTAAGTTGGACCCTTGGGGGTTATTCCGGAAACACGCCACTTTTTTGCTTACAAAACATGCATCTTCATCAAAGCAAGGATCATCATATATGGGAGCCTTAAGAGGATGGTGGGTGACTACTTTGGCACTTGCTTGGTTTTGCTTTAAAACCAAGTCTATGCTTGTGCGGAGTTGAGCAAGTTGTTCCATGATCTCTTCGTTTACCTTTGCTTGATCACTGTTGGTGTTGACCACACAAGAAAGTTTCATCGCACCTTGCTCTCGTTGATCCCATGCTTTATTTGTTTTGACAACTTGCTCCATCCTTGCGGCTATCAATGCAAAAGGTTGGTCTAGGAACATGCCTCCCGTGGTTGTGTCGGCATAATCTTGACTATTCTCATCAAGCGCCTGATAGAAAATCTCAACCAAGGCATCATCAACAATCTTTTGATTAGGGACCATCCTGAAGCATTTAGTAAACCTCTCCCATGTTATGCTAATAGAGTCACCCGACAATTGCTCAAAGTTATTGATTTGGTCCTTGAGCTTCAACTTCTTAGATCTTGTAAAATATCTTTCAAGGAATACTCTTTGAAGCTCAGCACAACTTGTTATAGTACCAGGAGGAAGCTCGGACAACGATACAGCTGCATTGCCAGTCAATGACAGTGGAAACACGCTTAAACCAACATCATCAAGAGAAAGATTTTGTGTCCCCATGAAACATTTGCAAATGAACACCTCATTTAGGAGATGATGGTGGGAATCCTCTTAAGGTAGCCCTGTGAATAGTCTGTAGTTTTGGAGCATTAGGAGTAATCCACTCCATATCGTGAACTTAGTATCTGCCGGTAAAGGGGGCAGTACTATAGCACTGGTAACGTCCATGGCCATAGGGTTCAATTGATACTGATCCTATCCATAAGCATTTTCATTGAAGTCCCTGAATTATGGCATGTTATCCCTTGGTTGTAGATTCTCCTCTGTTCCCACATCCTCAATCATATTCATATCCTTCTCGACCTCTATACCCTCATTCACTTGAGTCATTCTTCTTGGTAGTAGATAGATCTCCAAATTTAGTGGAGCTAAGGGATTGCCTTGGCTCCTTGTGTTGGACACACAACCTAGTACACCCTGCAAATAAAATCAAACAATTAAAAAAACAAAAGTAAAATACAGGAAACTCTAGAAATCAATACTAGAATTAACTAAGAGAGAAATCAAATCAAAACATAGTCATATTCCCCGGCAACGGCGCCATAATTTTTGATGAAGTTCGTGCTCCAATAGGAAAGCGATCGCTGTCAACAATTAACCTAACAGAAGATTAGGATCGAATCCACAGGAAATATGGGGCTTGACTACAAGATTTCACTACTAATCATTTCAATCATCAATAACTAAAATCTCTAAATAGGGGGGGTTTGTAATTCAAAAACAAAAGTAAATATTATGACTATACTACTACGCAGGAAAATACTCAATTTTAGGGACAACTTGGGAATTGTGTTCCCCATAGTTGGTTGACTTGATTACCCTAGGTAACATAACTACAATTGAAGAATCGCATGCAGGCTGGTAACTTAGTTTCTTCCATCCCTCTTGTGAAGGTGAAGGTCCAATTTCACCATTGCGCTTAGCTGGCAACCATGGCGTGCAAACTAACCATTACCAATTGTCTCAGTCAACCACCCTTTGGTCATATTTGGTTGATTAGACTGGAAGACATTGATTGAATCCTATCATCTACTTCCCTTTTCCTATTCATCACTACCTTAGTTGGGCTCGTGATAGTAGGCAGGATTTGGTGTTGGCCACCACCAAACAACAATCATAATTAAGGGAAATAGATAATACATGCAAAACCCTAATCATAGAAATGCAATAAACCTAGGTCACTCAAGTAAACTACCCATGGTTCCCACAACCCCAAGTTATGGGTGCTTAGCTACTCATGGCTAAGGGAAAACCAACAAAAATGCAAAGAAATGACATGATTGAGAATTTTACCCAAGGCAATGAAGATTGAAGACACTAGAAGTAGAAAACCAAAAGCTTGATAGATTGACAATGAGCACAAAGCAAGGTTTACAATCCCCAAAATTGGGTTTTCCATCAAAAAAAGATAATCTAAGCTTAAAACCTAAAAATATTCTTGAGAGAATATTCAAAGAAGATAAAAACTCCTCTGGTTTGAATCTCCTTTCTAAAACCCTAATTTAAACTATATATAGTATTTACAAAATAAATTTAGAATTTACACAAAAAAGATAGTTGGCAGCTGATAAGTCTCGCAGGTACGACTCGTAGGATGACCTACGAGTTGTAGTCAGGGTATTGTATCAGGTTCTTCACATCTTGGACTAAACTGGTATGACCCATAGGTACGATTTGTTGCTTGAGCTACCACTCATATGTTCCTCTGGTAGTCTTGGCCTTTAGATTTTGGTCCAACATTTTGGCTCTCTGCTTCCTGGTACAAGTCCACCTATATGAGTCGTAGTGAGACTTACGACTGATAGGATGGCCTCTTAGGGATGACCTCCACTTAGGATATTTCTTTATTTTGGTCTCTGTTTCTTCCTATGACACATCCTATGGCTCATAGCTTGGGCTATGACTCATAGGTGTGCTTATATGTCCTATGCTTCATAACAACCTGCACTTTTTCTTTAAAATCATGCCAACCTAACTTTTCTGCAAGAACAACACAAAAACACATAAAAATCATACAAAGTCGCATTAAAAACTCATAAAATCCCTTGTTTTAGGCATCAAATGTGCTGTATTTTGACAACACATCAGTAACATGCAATAATCGTGCAATTTGATTTCCCAAATAGAAGAATCAGAAATCAAAAGACCATTGGATGATTTACCAAATTGTGAGGCAAATTTAAAGAGGAAAAATTTTGAGAAAGAGGAATAGTAGTAAAGGGAAATAGAGATCTAATGAATCTGAAAAGAGGAAGAGAATATCTATTCCAATGCCAGAAGCCACGATGAAATGCAGCCTCAAGCAATTCAAACTTTATATGTCAAGGTTGTCAGTCATGGTACAGTGTTCTGTTTGTCCTCTGTTTGTCCTGATTCGCTACCTTGAGGTTCATTTTGCATGATCCTTATCAGCAAGACCATGCGTTAGCATTAGTTTACTAAAGAAAGAACTTCCATGAAAATGTTCATATAAAACAAGATGCTTTACAAAAGAAAGAACTGGCATGAAAATTTTCATATAAAACAAAAAAGATACACCTACCTACTCACGCTACTCTTTTGAACATGACAACTAATACTAATACTCTTTTTTTACGTAAAAAAAAACTAAGGGCGAGGAATTCGATTGGCAAAAACTTTGGGCAAACCAGGATATGGTGATAGTAGTGCAGAGCCTAATGTTATGTAGTCTTGGAAAGAGTGAGGTTAGGGATGGAAGCTTACAACAACCACCCCTGGATGCATTTAGTCTTACGACATCCCTTGTGTTACTTCCTTTCCCAAAGTTTGTTCCACTATCATCCTTTTGGGGAGATGCCTCCGTTCAACCCCTTGAACTAGGTAACATTAATAGACCCGCTATTCTGCCCACCTTAATTACTTCTTTCCTCAGTAGATCATGCAACTAAAATCACTTTATTGAACATCCTAATGATGAAGATAAAAACAACTCCATCTTACTCAATAAGAGTCCACACTAATTTGGAGGAAACTCACCCCATGATTGTCTCAAACTATGTAGCCTGAAATTCTCAGGTACTATGTCCAAATCATCCCTCCGCTTCCTCAGATAGACTAGTACAAAATGTAAAGTGGATCAAAATCTAGACAAGCTAGAGGACATATTAGAATTGGTGAGAGAAACACAAACAAAAATCATGATATTAAAGGAAATAAAAGTATAATTATTCAAAGAGATATTGATAAAATATGTATTCTTATCTACCCACTGAACTTATGGAAAATCTTGATAGACATATGGATTTCATGCTACCAGGAGACAAAAATTGCATAGTCATTATAACCTAACCTAGTGAATGGAAAACTTTTGGTTGTGGGTCAATTACCATGGATAATCATACCCCACTTGAATAGTTATATGCATTTCATTATATTGAATTGTAGGGGGTGGAAATAGATCTAATTTTAGGAGAAGCTTTAGGTACTTGATCGTCTGGCATAGGCCTCCTCTTGGTAGATGACTTTTCTTTCACTAAAATGATTTAACTTTCTACTGTGGGATCTGGTGGAATAGTTATTCTATAATATGACTCCTAACTAGAGTTGGACGAGAACACATCTTCTAGCTAAGAAATTCGTGCAATGATTAAGGCATGTTCAACTAGTGATTCATGGTTTCTTTTTAGTCATATATATGCTAGTTTTTGCAGGACTAATCATAGGACTTCATTGAAAAATCTCAAGAAAATAAAATACACACAAAATAGTAAATGCCTAATAGGTGGAGAATTTACTGAACTACTTAGTAGTACAAAAAGGACAAGAGCTAGACCCAATAATTAATCCTGTACTAGTGAATTTTGGAAAGTATTAATTATCATGAATTAATAGACATGGGCTTTAAAGGAGGAAAATGTGTGTGACTAAACAAGATCTTAAAAAATAGAACAAAGCTTATCTTTAAAAGACTTTACCGCTATTTTTCCAATGAAAAGTAGCTTTACCAATTTCCAAACACCTAAGTACAAAACCTTCCCCGTATTCACTCTAACCACTTGCACTACTCCTATTATTGCTTCATGTGAATCCATGTGGACTTCTCACTTTGATTTTTAAAATTTATTCTACAAAGTTAGGAGGAAAGAAGGGGATATTTTGAAAGAAATTCCAAACTTTGCAAATAAACAACTCAACATTTGGAAACATTGTCCACAAAATAAGGAAAATGATAAGAAGGCTAGAAAGAATTCAAAACTTACAATATTATACAACTAGTTTCTTCATCCAAAAGCCGAAAATAGAACTCACTAAAAACTATAATTATCTTCTACAATTAGAGGAATGCTTCTGGAAACGTAAGTTAAGTGTGAATTGGCTAAATGATGAGGATTCAAAAATTAGATTTCTTCACACTACAACCCTTAATAGAGAAGGAGAAATATAATTGTAGTCCTTCAAAATAGCAAAGGAAGTTGCCTCTATGATCTTATAAATATCACAAGCATAACTCTCTCTTACTTATGTAACCTATTGCTCTTAACTATACTAGACAATCTATAACCCATTGCTTCCTTGACCTTATAGGATTAGAAACATTCCATCTTACAAAGAACTTGGACCATGTGGTCTATATCCCTTTATTTACCATAACTACTGGAATATTGTAGGAGAATCAATGATCTCCCTATGGGTTAATGCTTTCAAAAACAAGTGTATAGCAAAAGAAACAAACAGAATCTACATCTTTTCGGGGGACTGAGGGTGGTAGGGGGGAGAAGTAAGTTTAAGGACTTTAGACCTATAAGCTTGTGTGACACTGCTTATGGAATTTACAGAGCGTTGAAGTTTCAATAGCCTTAGAAATGTGCCTGATTTGATGACTTAAGTTTTATTTATTTTAACTTTTACTTTCTTTTTAAATTTTAATTTGACCTAATAATGACAGCCTCTGGTGAAATGCAAGGTATGCATACGGTAGATCCGTGTGTTCGGGCCCTTCACCGGATCAGTGAAAGCATTAGTGGACCATGCTTGCTCTTCTTTTTTAACCTAATAATAACTAGCTGGTTATGTCCGATTGAATTGAAAACTGAAAATTCAAAATTTGTATAAATTAAAATTTTGGGATTAAGTTTTGTCAATGGGAGTCGAGATAATCTGGAAAACAGCCTAAATTAAGAAAGTTAGTTGTTGAAACTCGAAATAATGCTCCCTGATAATTATCAACCTAGATGATTTATAAGATATCATATGATTGTTATATCTTTAGTTTCATTTCTATCTGCAAAACAGAAACTTTTTCTCTTGGGGATTGTGTTTATTATCATTTTCTAAATTTTGAAGAATTCAGGTCACATACAACTTTAAACATTGATCAAATTTGCCACTCAAGAGAATGGTCAGTTGGCGACTGAATGAAAAAAACTTATCAATAGCAGGCTTGTCATTGTGTTAATTTATGGAAATCACTAAATTGGAAAGTAATCACTTGGTCATCTTATAAGCCAACTCTTTAATGTTGAACTTCATTTAGATGAATCAGAATTTTCAATCTCCCCTCTGTCCTTTCCTTTCCAATTGAAAATATGGCATTGTGATAGTTTCTCTCTAGAATCACTTTCTAAGAATGTAGTGTGCTTTATGGTCTTTGATGGCTGTTTGTGCAGGATTATCTTTTAGTTTGACGTTGACAAAGAATGCATCTACAGAACCAGAATTGGTATATCGCATGTTGTCCTTGGGGACTTTTGAGAGAATGGCCGCTGAACGGATGAGGGATATAATCAAGTTCATCCCGAATATGTGTCCGCTTTTCTTCCAGAGGGTGTCTTGTGTATCAAGCTCAGTCACTGAGCCCCTTTCTCATAAGTTTTCAACCTGGGACCTGATTGGGTTTAGTTTGTGTATATATCCCTCCAACTTTCTGGGTTGAGTTTATATTATTGTATATTGTTGAGCAGAATTTGGCCTTTTAGATATTGTTTATTTTTACTTCTACACAATTGGAAACCTATATTGCGTTAGAGCAAGTTTCCGAGTTTGAATGGAGTTTTGCATCTTTCTTTTTGTTGAGTTTACATTTTTGCTCGATCCATCAGGGAGGTAATTCATTTAGGTTTTTTTTATTATGTCATATTCAACCTGCCACCTCTCAAAATAATTTTGATGACATTTACACTTCAATTATCAAACAATCATCTAGGCCTCAAATGCGATGAAGTGTTGGCTATCTGAATTTTTTGCACACTTCCATTCTATTTAGATTGATATTTAAACTGCAATTTATTAATAACTAAAGCTAAAGTAAAACAAACTAGATGAGGAACAATATGTTAACCAATTACCATAAAAGGAAACATCTAGATGGAGATATTAAAGACAAGCTTCTGATTTTCATAACTTGCTATCATAAATACACGACATTCGTAATTTCTAGGTTCAATCATGTGAGCAGAATCTACAGATCATTACAATAACTATTTAGATAGAAAACTAATCCAAGCAATTTGATATCAGCTATGGAAATCCAAGAGGGACAATAGAAGTGTTTGGGTGGAGGAAACAATTTTAGCTCCTAGCATCCTAAGATCAAATGGCTCTAAATCTGATCGAAAAGGGAAGGTCTCTCGATTACCAGTAGACCAACATTTCTTCAGTTTCACTACGTTAAAGCTTTTGTCCTGCTGCATGTAAAAGATAACTCGATTGTTATCCAACTTCAAAGCAATATCTTCATTATAAAACCCACCCGTGGTTTAAAGTCTTGGCATCCCCTTTACAACTTCGATGTCCACTTCCATCCTCAACTCCCAATCTTGTTTTCCATTATCGAAAACCCAAAGCTTCATCTTTTTTGGTGACAAATAGGTAAACCCAAGCTTCCGCTTGTACTTAAAAAAGATTGTTTGAAGGATATTTGTAGCTTATACTCAAAAATATTGTCAGAAGGATATTTGCATTCGTCGAAATTGGGATTTGGAAGAGAGAATCTTTGAAAAACCTCTTCACCATCATAGTTTAAAGACATCACCCAACGACCATTTAGTTTAAAATAAATCAAACAACCTGCATGCACTGCTAGAGTAACCTCGTCCAAGAATGATCATGAAGGGATCAACAAATCGTTTCCATGTCTTTGCTCCCAATGTTCTGAATCCAA
Organism: Solanum clarkiae; assembly: GCA_011800125.2. Taxonomy (NCBI): domain Eukaryota; kingdom Viridiplantae; phylum Streptophyta; class Magnoliopsida; order Solanales; family Solanaceae; genus Solanum; species Solanum clarkiae. The sequence continues at coordinate 1,358 of JAABOM020004527.1, read as the reverse complement.
AATCTCACATCGAAAGTAATTGAGACGTTGTTTCCTATAATGATGATAACGCGTCTATGGCGACGACAACCTTACAATCCTGAAGTGGAGAGGATTTGATTTCAGCATAATGAGAACAACTTTTTCAGTACAATAACGAGTTCTTGGATTAGGAAGTTTCACCCATTGATTAGTGCTTGGCTTACAGATAAGATATCTGTGGTCGCGATTCACCATTCTGACACAACATAATATCCCTTGCATTGTGGAGACCAAAATCTTCATTTCGAAGAGGTAGTATCGAGGCTTTTTTACTTGTTCATGAATTGGAAGATGGAATAGGGTTGTAGTACTATTCCCTAAACAACAATCCATTGCTACGAATTCTAACATGTACTTACAGAATAATGGAGACTGGAAAAAACATCCTAAGATATTTGACTCCTTGCATAGAATTGTGGCATGGAACTCGATTCGAAGGTTATGTCATACCATTGTTCTTTAATAGCCTTGAAAGTGTCTATTGTTTTCAATGAGGTTCGATTTTATTTCTTGAAATTACATCTAGAAATATCTAGTATACAAAATATGAAAGGTGAGCAAGAAAGCCACATGTATTTTTGTTACTAGATATATTACGAAATATAATACATAGGAAAAGGGGCTGGTGAGAGAGGAGAGAGACGAGTATTAAACATGTACTTGAATTCACTACAATATCCTAAAGATAGCAACTTGTATATCATTCGTTGAAAAATATTCCCCAGGATCCTCCTATTTACATGTATGACATGGTTTTAGGTCCTATGTGTGGACATTTCCTGCAGTTTTATGCAGTACTACCAAAAGATTTAATGAGATTTTCTTGTTTTGTACAGAAAAAAAGGAAGACTAGCTCCAGATTACTTCCTATGCAACTATATGGTACACTTGGTTGAAGGTTTTGAGTTATTTAACTAAAGCATTAAGGGTCAATTTTCACTAAATGCAATTTTTTTCTAGTTGTGCATCCATGTTATAGAAATCCTAGATTCTTCACAGCTTGAAAGTATATATAAGTGTCACTTTACACAATAAATAAATGTTCATGGTGCAAAACTGATATTTCCTCTCAACATCTAATTAATGTACTTAATACAAAAGTTAGAAGATTCAAAAGCTTACCCTTGGAGAAAAAGGGGGATTGGCTGCTAGGTTGCTCCAACACTTTCCAAATACCTGGGCTCGTTACGTTACCCTGTGATATTCCAACTTCCCCATGAATTGGTTATTCCTAAATGAGTCGATCTTCAGTTTCACTAGCAGAGATGTTGAGGAAAATCGACTAGTGTCTTTTGCAGCCTTCTGTTCAATTCAGGCTGACATTTAGACTGCAATTG
>JAABOM020004519.1:0-20362 GCA_011800125.2 Solanum clarkiae | reverse complement strand
ATTGAAAATGAATTAAAATAAATTAATTTAAATTTAATTTTATTTAGAAACAAAAATTTAGAGTAATAATAACATTTATAATGTATAACAGCTTAAGCGTATTTCAGCCGTTTTGATTAAAAAAAGTGCTTAACATCACTTAGATACCAAACACATTAATAATTTTTTCGGCTTAAGCACTTTTATCACAACATGTAACTGCTTATTTTTAAAATAAGTTTTAGCACTTTAAAAAATGTCTTTTTCAAAGCCATTTTTTTCAGCTAATCAAGACGGGCTCTAATTAGTTAATTCTTTTATTTGTTTTAAAAGATAATTTTTTTAATTTATTCAAATTCTTAGTATTATTATTAGCTTATCTCATGTATCGTAATCTTGCATGTTTATATTAAATTTTTTTTACCTAATGACATTAGGAATGCAATGAAAAAAATTCAATTTTGTTATTCAATCATTAAAAAATAGTATTTTGCATGTTACCATTAACTATTATTTGGCTTTTTTTATATTATACTTGAAATTATCCCTAGCTAATGCTCATTTGCATAACGTATCATTCCAAATTTTTTAGCCAAGACCAAGCTAGAATATCGAAAGGGGTTAAACATGCACAAAAGTGATCTCAGTAGATTTTTAGGTCAGATGAATCAAAATATAATTTTTCAGAGTGAAATGGCTTAACCAAAAGAGTATGCGACTAGTCCATATCACGGACTTGATCAATCCTGGTTCAAAAATCAATATAGAAATTTTACGAGGAAAATTACACCATGAGGGAGTAGCTCCGCAACATGGACTGGGTCCCAGACAATTATAAATTTTCTCCAGATTTCAATTTTAAAGAGGTGCATTTTGATCTTTTTCTGCCTCTACTACACTCCATGTCATTTTGAGGCTGTTTTCAACCCCATATTAGTTCCTAAGCGTGGTTTCCCTATCATTTATGCCATTAGACATTGAGAATTGTGAACTGAAAGAAAAGACGAGACTAGGGTTCAATAGGGTCACGCCAAATCATATACTTTTGAGTTCTAATCTTCATCTGAGGTATGTAACGTAACTAAAATATTGATTGAGTTAATCCACGTGCCCTACCTCATTGATTAGTTGAATTAAGATTAAGTTGAGTCTCCTATGAACGAATTCGATCTTGAAAGTTTCCCTAAATTCTAGTAAATTCTTGCATGATTTTCACAATCCGAGATGGACCCTTGGTGTAATACGGCGAATGCGATCCCCGATGGAACCCCATACTAGCCTCCTTAGCATATCATAAGTGTTCATTAGTTGAAAGAAAGATCATAATAAGCGGAAGAATAAAAGTTGAATCACAAATGATAGATCGCAAACAGAGTCGTAAGTTGAATAAGGAACTTACGTAGTGTCCAAGTCATGCCCCTATGATTATACCCAAATTACATCTCCCAATTAAGATACAAGCAGTAGTTGTTTCAAATATAGAACCTAACAACGGTTAGGGTCAATCCCACAAGGAATATGGTCTAGACTTGGAATAATTAAAGCAATTTCGAGAAATTAATCAACTGATTTTCAAAGGGGGGATTTATGATGAAATAACAATAACTAAAACCAATTGTAATAACGAATTAGGATGCAAGTATTATTAATTCAATGAGAGAAGATAACTACGGTATTATATTCCCTATGAATTTCTTACGTAGTATAACTTTATAATTGTAACATTTTCTAGTGTATAGCATACAGAACTGATAAGTTATATTGACCTAAGTCCTTGGTCTGGATAATAAATGAATGTCACCACACAACTTAGTCTGTGTATAGGCGTCGCATTACTAACCCTTACCTTGGCTTAGTTTAGCTATTCCTTGGTCCGTTCAAGCTAATTAGATAAGTGTAATAATATTAAATCCTGTTATTTATTTCTTTTCCATTCATTTCTTGGTTCGGCAAGTAAGAATAATGTGAGTTCTAACATTTGCAACCACTAAAAAGCAATCAAATGAAAAGATAGATAATGCATACATGCACACTTTCCAGCGATTACAAATTATTTAATTTTTTCTTCGTTAGTTTTTTATGTTTGTCACAACCCTAGTTGTGGATTTAGCTACTCATGGTTATTGTAGATGATGAAATCATGATTGTGATTTCATAATTAAACACTTACGATGAAGAATCGAAGAATGAAAATCCAAAGTCTCCCCGTAAATCGCAACATGAAAATCCAGAAGTAAGAACAAAGTGTTTTTGGCTCTCCTAACTCTACGAACAACTCAAAACTGATAATATTAATATGTTATGTACTGGTCTACACATCAAGAATAAATAAAAATTCTATTTATTGACATAGAAAACCAAATCCTAAACGAATAAGGAGAACAAAATTCGGGCATGACCACGAGCCAAAGTACATCCTATGAAAGAATCCATAGCTCGTGGTTGGGGTATCGTGGACTACACTACTGAAATTTGGGATGGATGCATGAGACCTCATCCACCACTCATAGTTTGAACTACGAGTCATGATCTTCTTTGTCCTATTAAATTCCTGAATTTCTATTTATCAAACCATGATCAAGATCACAGGTCGTGGAATGATCCATGGACCATCCTGCTAATCATTAAATCAACATCAAGAAATCCCCTTTATCTCTGGTTCCAATCTATAGACACCCACCTATGACTCGTGGATCAAACCACGACCCATATGTGGTCTCGTATATAGCCAGAAAAAGCTGTAAAATCAGCAGGCCTCACAAAAACACACTGAACCTTGTAATCCTGTAAAAACAACACAAAGACAAATCAAATCAACTAAAAATTGCTAGAGAACATACAAAATTCCAAGTTTAAAGCATCAAAAAGTGTTATTTTGGCAGCTCATCAACACCCTCATCTTAAAATTATTATCCCCAAGTTACGGACTCAGTCTAGTATAAGCAGCACGACAAATATACAAACATCAATCACATGGTATATATTATATCTCAGTCAATAACAGATACCCTAAAAAACCTTCACTGGATAAATAAGATATCTATCAAGCAAACATATGCGAATCAATACATGATAGAGTAATTTTGATAATCAAAGCAACGTACATAAGAAACAATCACCAAAATGATCCAAAATTAATAATGCCATTTAAGTGCCTTCACAAACAAAGAAATCCTGTTTCTTACAAGTTAATGTACTCTTATTAATGCAAGGACTAAGTATATATTCTAATACTCACAAAATATATTTGAATACCGTATACAATACCATTGGCTTGACCCTATATTCTAGATCGTGATATTCAACTAGTTAAACTACGATTATTATGAGACTTCCTTACTTGTAACATAGGCTTGGGCGGGGCGGGGGAGGGGGAGGGATAGGTATGGTATATTTAGGACATAATTATTCAATCTCTCCTTGATAATGCATTATTTTTGCATTTATCCTTACCAATACTGACACTTTTATGACTCATTGTTACCTTTCACACAACTTGAACCTTTTTGGGTGTATTTTGATGCTTCTCACACTTCTTGCATATTATTTTTCTCAATTCTTATTCTTTTCAGATCTCTTTTTGTATTTATTCATTTTTTCACACCCATTTCATGTTTTTCCTTCTTTCAGTGTTCTACTTTGGTACCCATCCCAAAGTTATTGTGATTGTGATTCTTCTCAATGGCCATCTCAACTTAGGTTTTTGGCCTGAGTTGAAGTGCACAATGTCCTACCAATGAACTAGGGCCACCTTTGGTGGACACCGTCAACTTAGGCTTTTAGCCTGAGTCAAGATGCATAATATTCAAGGAGGGACCAGGGCCGAATTCAAGATTTATACAGATAATATGGTAGGTGACATTGGTATTTACAAAGAAAAGATATATGTATGGCTCTAACATCATGATCAATGTATACACGATGTATTTGGTTGGTCATTTGGTCTACGTGGACAATAATGAAAAATATCATATGATCCTTTCCTAACCAACTAACCTACAATCTTATTAATAGTGCAAGTTTTGGACTGAAACATAGTATAACAATCATACAATTAAGCTCATGCACACACTTGACACTGATTAACACTATCAACTCAGACATTCAAATCATGTTTTTTCTCACAAATCAGCCTTATTCTATCATGAATGCGATGTCATATACAGATCCAACACAATTACTATCAAAACGATCTATAAGCACATAATTAAAAAAGATAGATGGAAATCATTTTTTAGGTCAAATCAGTACATGCCACAAATATCAGTACAATATGCTACTATTACTAACCTATATATCCTAAACATGCCGATTTAATGGAAAATAAATGTCCCGAAGGAAAGAATACAGGCAAGAAAACTTCGCATATGCAAAAATATGAGTAGATATAGTCCTTGGTTACTCAAACTTTGCCAAGGCCTATGACTATCCACACCCTATAGAAAACGTCGTGCATTGTCCTAAATGCACCAAAATAAATATGAAAGTATATATTGATGTCGCCTAAGCTATACCTCCTTTTTTGAAGGTTAGAGCGATCATTGTCAAGATATATAACCTAACTAAGGTTAGAGTCGAACCTAGTGAATATGGTAGACTTAGAGAAATTTCAAGAAGTTTGAGTTTGATTAACCTATTTATCTCCCCAAAAGGGGGGAGGGGTTGTAAAACTATAGAAAGAAATCTTAGACTAAGACAAGTGTGAAATCAATATGAAGAGTAACTAGGGTATTGTGTTCCTCATGATTCCCTTACTTGGTATTACCAAATAATTAAATTCTTTTCTAGTGTGTAGCATGTAGAATGGTAAGTTAAATTTAGCAAACCTTTTGATCTAGGCGAAAGGTAAATTTCACTACGTGATTTGATCCATCCCCTTAGTATGACATTACTAACCCTTACCTATTGTTCCAGTACAACCTCCCTCTGATCCAGTTTGGTTGATTATATGAGAAACATCAATCGAATTCTGTTAATTAATCTCTTTTCCTATTCATTACTACATTGATCTAGTCTGTAACACTAGGCGAGTTCTAATGTTGACCACCATTAAAAAACATTCAAACTGAAGAGAATTAATTAATACATGCATGCACACTTTCCAAGAATTACATATTATCTGATTTTAACTTGTTAGTTCTTTATGGTTCCCACAACCCTAGTTATAGATTTAGCTACTCATATTCAGTGTAGATGCAAGAATCATGATATTGAATACCATAATTAAGCACTTATGAGAATAGAATTAAGAACAAGAAATCCAAGCTCTTCAAGAAAAATCAAAAGTATGAATTAAGAACACAAAATATTATTTTCCAAGTGTCTCACAATGTTTCTCACTTTTCTTCCTGACTCTCTACTGTTCCATGTGAAATTAACCTAAGAAACCTATTTATAGTATTTAAAATACAAAGCCAAATTAAAATAGGAAAACTGGGTCAGTAGGCACTATAGGCAACTTTACAGGCTGTAATTAGGGCTTCATGGATTCCATATGCAATTTTGGAGCTGACTTCTACAAGACCTATCTATGGGCCATATAAAGTTCTACAGCTCGTGGAGGGTTTTCTCTGATGACTTTTCAGCAACTCCCCACTTTTTGATCCTCAGGTTACGATCGTAATCTATGACTCATAGAATGTTTTACGGCTCATATTTCTTATATTCAACATCAAAAAATCTCCCTTTTACTAGATTTTGCTACGAAACTAACTCTATGGACCGTAGAATCTTCCATGGCCCGTAAAGAGTGTCATAGAACAACAATTTCTTCAATTTCTGCATACTTAGCCCAAAAATTATGCGAACCCTGTAATCCTACAAAAAAAAACATAAAAACACATCAAATATACTAACATCTCTATGAAAACACATAAAATTTCATGTTTTAAGCATATCCTGCATGCCTTTGATGCACTAGCGTCTCATCAATTTGGCTGCAAAGACTAGTGCAGGGGTAAGCCTACTCAAATCTACAGACTCTAACTCTAACGCCTCACCTGACTCATAAACTAGTTCGTAAAACTTGGTCCTTAAAACTAGGGTTTGGATGTTCTATGAAACCATATTTCACGAGCCATAAAATACTCTACGGCTCATAATGAAGGTTTCGTAGAGTCTAAGCCCATCAGTTGTTAACTGACCCAGTCATAAATATTGGGGTCAAAAATTTTTGATCCTATTTGAGCCCTAATTTACGAATTGTGCCCAGCCATACCCCACCCCAAAACTTCTCACCACCAACTGCAACTACCACACCATTTTTCGACTAGATTTTCTAGTGACCTAGGGTTTCTAGTGTCTCATCATCTCCTTCATCTTCTACAATCTAATCACACAATTTGGTAAGTTTTTGGTTAATCCAATACTATTAATTTGCCTATATTTGTATGGTTAAATTGAAAATTATTTCGAGAATGGTTATTGTCACGACCCAACCCTAGGGCCTAGATGTGATAGGTGAATGGGAAGCCCAAAGGAACCCCAAACAAGTCTCTTAGCATATCATTACACATACTTGGTTGCGGAAATAATTAAATGACATAAAAGAGTAGAAATAGGGGCAAGGGACTAAGGGGAAAGCTTGTGTAACATCGTAGTTAAGGGACGAAAGAGTCAAGGCTCATAACATAGATACATATCTTGTCTAACAACACTTCTAGTACATAGTAAGAGCGGGGGCCAAGATAAAGTAACTGAGCGCACCCTCATAGTCAAAATAAATAATAAAGATGAATGTCGCAATACATAATAGAAGAATCATAGGCTAGGTCCCCGAAGTGGAATACTCACCAACTAGCTTGAATAGAACTGAACTAGCCACGTGGAGGAGAGGAATGATCAACTTGGGCTTCGATCCCTACATGGTGATATCATGTAGGCAAGAGTATATATTAGTATGTTTGAATGTACTAAGTGTGTAGGATTCAGTGCAACAATAAGTAGGCATCATAATCAAAATGCATAATATTAAGCAATAGACATAATACACAATATGACATGTATGTTCAATGCTTAAGTAAGACATGCTTAAGTAAATCATACTCATATAGGATATAATATGTGAAGAAAAGACCAAGCTAGTTGTTCAAGATATAAATCCCTTGGTGGTTGTATGGTATAAACCCCTCACATGGTTGATGGTTCTCACACCTTACCAACACGTGATGGAATATAAATCCCTCATATGGTTGATGAGTATAAACCCCCAACATGGTTACCTAGGCTCTTGTCCCCCCGGATCAGGTATGGTCTAATGCAACACTTTATGTAGGATTTATCATATGCTCTAGTGCAATATTTTACATAGGAATAATCATATACATAAGCTCATTTCATCATCATAACATCATTCATATCATGTCACATACTTTGGACCTTTAACTATTCAAGAAACTACATCTGAACATTTTATCAAACACTGGCGGGTGCATGATGGGGGTATAAAATCATACAATTTAGAGATGAAATCATGAAAGAAAATCCATTATAAAATTGATGATAATGCAATTTAGAGATGAAATCATGCAAGAAAATTCATTGTAAAATCATCAATTAATACCTTGTAACACTCTCAAGCAATATACACCAAAACCCCTCATCAAATCTTACAATAGCTCCAAGATTTATAGCTCAAAACGTAGCAAAACAATCACAACTTTACATAGATTTAACATAGTTCATAGACAGATTCATACTAGTAGATCTATTTGTAAAACCAACTTTAAATTGTGTAAATTGAGTGAAAAGGAGATTATGGCACCATCGGTGGAAGAACCCAATAGCTAAAACCTACATACCTTGACTTTGGAGGGTATCTTGAAGAAGATTTGAAATGGAGGCTTGAAGCTTGAATGAAATCCTTAGACCTGGATGAGTTTTGGACTCTTGAATATTGAGGAGGACTTAGGGCTTGACTTGGTTTCTTTGAATTCCAACAAGACTTATTGAAAACCTTGAGAATGGGTGGAGAATTTGATGAAGATTAGAGAGGATTTTGAGAGGGTTTTGGTTGGTCTTTAGGGCTCAAAATGGCTAGACAATGAAGGATTTTCATTTATATAGATATTGGGTTATTACCCAATTACCCTGGAGTGAAAAGAGCAAATTTTGAAACTCTTTGAACTGGTCCGCGTCAGGTTTGTGTCGCGGACTCGTCGTGTACAACTATTTTTTTTGCGAAGTTTCACCAAAAATTATTTTTTTGGCAGGGATAAGGTATACCTTGTAGGTACTCATTTTCCCATACAATTTTTCATTTGAACAAGAATATGCAGTCGAATTTGCGAAATTCTGAACGGATTTTGAGATATTGAAAAAAATACATCATATGGTCTTTTTGAGCTACATGGAGAGGTGTTTAAATATCCTCGATTTGAGATATAAGGGAATTACGATTATGGGGGTATTCCTAGCTAAGTATGGGGTGTTACTAGACAAAAATCCATGTGTGAAAATTAAAGTTGTGGTTGCCCATTCTTGATATATATGTCTAAAATTGAAATTTGGTGTTGTTGGTTTGTTGTATATTTGAATAATGTATTTTGGTGCCTATTGAATCACAAACCATTTGTGATGAATTGGTGTTATATGTAAGTTGGTGTGTGTGATGAAATGGGTACATAATTTTGATATTAATTCATTTGGTAGGGTTTGGGAAGCATGCTCAATTATCTTTGATGTGGTACATGTGTTAAATATCATGTTGGGGTGTCGACGATTGTGTGAAAAATCATGTGGGTGTGTGCGTATTGCTTTGATACTATCAGAATAGGATTGAAAAGTTATATAGGGTCTGTTCTAATGAAACCAAAAACTCAGATGACTGAGTTTCTGGTCTCTGAGTGGCTTTTATGACCCGTGGAACATTCCATGAGTCGTAATTGCTCCTCGTATAAGATTCCAGAAACCTGAAGTTTATGAGTACCCAGTAGACGAGACCTTTTACAAGTCGTAGAACACTTTAAGGCTCATAGAAAGATCTCATGGATCCCTGCCTAAAAGAAATTCAGACACTGAAAGCATCTATAACTCATTTAATGACTCATAAAATATTCTACAAGTCGTACCTAGGTCTCATAGACATTTCTAGTAAACAAAACTTTTGTGATTGCTATTTTACGAGAGCCTTCTACGGCTCATAGTGTCTACTACGGCTCGTAGAGGTGCTTTTGTAGACCCTACTGCAACTAAGTCTGAGTTGTTTCTGCAATTCATCTTTTGATTTGTGGGGGCTAACCAAGGTGCGTAAATGTTTATGTTTCAGGTACTATGGCCCCATAAGAAAAATGTGATGAAATCAGGGCCTTGCAGAGAAGGTTATGGGATGAGCCCTCAAAGGACAAGCAGACCCCTGCACTGACCCGGAGGCTAACAGGCCACAGACAAGGGCTGCAGCCAGAGCTACGCAGACTCAGGCTCTTATCATTCGTACTTCCCAGGCTGATGAGGGAGGCCACGAGAATGGCATCTCCATATAGATGACTCCATCCAGAGAGGAGTCCAGCTTAGAGCCAGGCTCCGATGACGAGTCGAAGACAGAGTCCTCTTCCATACCTTGGGCATAACCATCTCTACCAAATTCTCTTACTAGTGGTGGTGCATCGAGGGAATGTAGGAAATTTATGTAGAGGATGCACATACTACATAGAGGGGCAAGCTAGCCCGCTCCATCTATGAGGAGCCCCGAGTCATCTCAGACTGACTCGATAGTATCGCCGGTCTCCAGGAAACCATGATCAGATACGGGCTCCAGTGGCTGACTAGTTGCCTCGGACAATACTCCCTGACCATGATAAGGGAGTTCTATGCGTCATTTGAAACCACCATTCACAGTACTCTTCCCAAGGGGAAGAAGGCCCTCGCTCAGCCAGACTAACCGAGACAAGAGTGAGGGACCAGCAGATGGATATCTTATAGACCACCATACACCATATGCTATTTGGGCTAGAGTTCCCCACCCTTAGATCCAAAGCTGAGTTTGACTACAGAGTGAGGAAGACGAGGGACTTGATGGTGATGAGAAATCCAGAGCTTAGAGATGGCTTGATGAGATGGGTGGTTGGGTTAATTACTGAGTAGGGTCTAGAACCTACATGGGTCACCACTCACTCGGAGCTTATTATCAAGCCTTCGCTTAGTTTTCCTACCAAATTTTGGTGGGCGGTTGTTATATCATACATCAAGATGACACTTACTGATAATACCTTGACGCCAAAACATGCAGTGCTAGTCGCCAGCATCTTAGCTGACTATGAGATTGATTGGACCCGTTTCATCGCTAAGCAAATCCACGAGGCTGCCGTGAAGAGGTCCACCTCCATCCCTTTTCCATGCTTGATCTACAAACTCTGTCTAGAATCGAGGGTGGAGAGCCTACACCAGCTAGAATCGTTGATTAAGGTCCAGTGTACCTTGGATGCTAGCCTGATAAAGGCTGAGGAGAACCCGATTGCACTCTGGTGAGCACTCCACCAGCCTGCTCACATGCCAGAGATGTTTGCCCCAGTGCCACTGTCTGATGTTCCACACACCACCACCACTGCTGCTACTATGGAAGATAGGCCCAACAGATTAAGGCAGATGAGGAGAAGGGGCTCACTACTTCTGCTCCTACAGCATAGGCCACTTCATTGCAGGGTGCTCCCACGGGTGTGGTTTACGTGTCCACAATTCCTATACAGGCCATGATGCAGAAATTATCACATGCTAAGTTGCAAATGACTCAACTAGTACAACAGTTTAGGCCTTGGGTCCTCTAGACGATTTCAGATTCAGAGGGTCGTATGCAGGCATACACGATCGCCACTATTCAGGGATGCTTGAATTGATGCTTTAAGAAGAGGATACAACAGAGTCTAAGCACAACCTAGCCAGCAGACTTGAGGACCATCTAAACGGAGATCCAGTGACTTTAGGCCGATATGACAGCAACACTGGCAGCATCAGTGACAGTACCAGAGACTATAATCTCGGTGTCGGTTGTAGATCTATTTACTCCTGAGGAGCACACACAACCTTGCCATGGTAAGAAGCCCCACTCAGATGATGATCTTGATGCCATAGATTTCATGCGAGGCTGATAGAGGAGGAGGAGCTCGATCTTGTCTCGAGAGAGTCGAGACATGAGGTAGAGATACGATGAGCTCGTGAGCTAGAGCAGTGAGGGGTGCTGCTCTCTCTGGACAGAGTGCTACTACTAAGGAGTCCACTACGCAGGGTGAGGGTGGTTAGACTCAGCCATACACCGGCGTAGGCACCCTGGTATGCCTTTTGACCTCTTATACTTTAGTTTGCTTTGATTGTGTGCATTAGGGACAATGCACCTATTTTATGATAGGGTGTGGGTAGTTTTGGGCCTCAGTGAAGTATGTGTAGCTTGGGTCCATAACTAGCCCAATTTTTTATCTTGGGGTTTTCTTGCCCATGTTCTTTTTCCCCATGGATATTTACTTTCTGTTGAAGCAGCATGTTTAGGATGTTTTAGATAGTATTTGTAGCATATAGTACTTATATCTATGACATTTACATGCCTTTTGTGTTTTGCATGAAAAATGGTACCCACCAAATTTTGATTAGTTAGTCTAGATAGAAACCATGCATGTTTAGGTGTATTGACAATGCTAGCTTTGATAAGTGAGGTTTAAATTAGATAAAAAGCATGATTTGAGAGTCTTTTGTTGATAATGTAATCAGTGCCATGTGAGTGTGAGCTTAATTTGCTAAATTCATGTGTTTGCTAAATCAGAACTTGTCCTATTACTCTAAATTAGAATGTAGATTAATTGGATTAGGAAAGGATATTAGGCCAGTTTTCTTAAAAGTCCACTTAGCCTGAATGACCAACAAAATTGCAGAATATCCCTTAATCCTAATGTTTGAGAAGGTCATATACCTATCCTTTGTAAACACCTAACTAACCTAGACTTCTTAGTTGTAAAATCCTGAAATTGGCTGTAGTCCTTCCTTGAACATTGTGCACCTTAACTGAGGCAAAAAGCTTAAATTGAGGGTGACTATCAAAAGTGGCCCTGGTTCTGAGAATGGATATTGTGCACCTCAACTCAGGCCAAAAGCCTAAGTTAAGGGTTGCTAGTGTTAGGGTGAAATACAAAAATGAGAGGAAAGTTAGTGATGCAGGGAAAAAGGAGAAAAATCATGTATTAGGTGCAAGATAAATAAGTAATTACTTAGTTGTGAGCCAAAAGAAAAATGAAGTGTAAAAACAAGGCAAAAAGTTGAAAAATGACAAGAAAGCACCCAGAAAAGTTTGAAATAGGAGAGAAAGGAGAATGGAGTGGAATGAAAATAATAGTATTGGTAGGGCAAGAGTGTAGAAAAATGCAGTATCAAGGAGGGCCTTTAGTCACACTGGTCACAGAATATCATACCAAAGCCCTCTGTGCCAGTTATAAGCCTATAAAGTCCTAAAATGACCCTAGCCCTAGCAATCAAAGGTCTTAGTCATGAGTGTAGGGGCAAACCTATGATATTGGGTATGGTACATGAATATCTTTTGTGAGGGTGAGTGATTTTGCATAGTCTTGAGATTATACATGAAAACAACATTGAGAGTGAGATATGAGACTTCTTTCTGTGAGGGCATTTGCACTATATTATTAGTATCAGGCTTATTTAGTGATTGTGGCTTGTTGATAGTACCTCACTTGTCATATTTGTGTTTTCACATGAATTAGGTTGTATTGGTTTGCTAGATGGCTATCTAATTGTGTTTTGAAAAGTGGTGTGGGTATCCGTGCTTATGTTTGAAGTGATATATGTCATTGGGTTGAGGTCTGTGTGTCACTGTACTACTTATACAGATGAGTCTGTTGCTTAAGGACAAGCAATAATTTTTTGTTGAGGGTGTTGATGTGCTGTTAAAATACAACACTTTTGATGCTTAAAACTTGGAAGTTTGTGTGTTCCTAATGTGTTTTTTGTGGGTTTTATGTGTTTTTATGTTTTATTTATAGGATTCCAAGTTGGCCTTGATTTTGGGAAGAAAATATAGAAGTTGCTAATTTTGATGAAATACGAGACCCTGTATGGTCCGTAGAGCATTCTACTGACTATGAAGGGGTTTCACGGACAATTTCATTGAGGGGATAATTTTCTGAAGTTTGTTCTATGAATATGCAATGGGTCTGGACTACTTTATGAGTCGTAGATCATGTTTCGTGCCTTGAGGATTAGAGAAGGAGGACTTTCTGAATATTCATCGGACGAAACCCCCTACGGGCCATAGAACACTTTACGAGTCGTTGAGAGGTATTATAGATCACATGTCCAGTTTTACAGCAACGTAGTACGAGAGCCCGATTACGGCCCACGGAATGCAATACCGTTCGTAAAGCTATGCGTGAGGTGTGCCGACCCAACTATCCTGTTTTGTCTAGGACTTGTATTTTAAATATTGTAAATAGGTTTTTTGGTTATTTTTCATAAGGAGAGTAGAGAATTGAACAACTTGAGAGAAAAATAGTGAGATAGCATAGAGAAAACATTGGAGAGTTTCGGGAAACAGTTGTACTTTAATTTCATCTTCTAATCATATGATTCTCATTGAAGCTTGGATTTACTTGTGCTTAATTCAATTGTGTAAGTGCTCTATTATGTTATTCCAATTGAAAAGTCTTGCATCTATACAAATCATGAGTAGCTAGATCCACAACTAGGGTTGTGAAAACTATGAAGAACTAACAAGGTAAAATCGGGTAAATCATAATTCATGGAAAGTATACATGCATGTATTAATTAACTCTCTTCAGTTTGTATGTTTTTTGTTGTGGCCAATATTAGAACCGACCTAGTGTTGTTGACTGGACCAAGGTAGTAATGAATAGGAAAAAAGATTAATTAACAAGATTCAATTGATGTGTTCTCATCTAATCAACTGAACTGGGCCAAGGGGAGGTTGTACTGGGACTAATAGGTAAGGGTTATTAATGCATACTGTGGAGATGGGCTAAGTCACATAGTGAAATTCACCTCTCGCTTGGGCCAAAGGGTTTGGTGAACTTAACTTACCATCCTGCATGCTACACACTAGAAAAAAAATTAGATTATCAAGTGATACTGAGTTGGGAAATCATGGGGAATACAATACCTTAGTTTCTCTCCATATTGGTTAAACTCCCATGTTAGTTAGGTTTACTTTCTTACTTGTTACTTCAAAACCTCCCCTTTCGGGGAAGTAAGTTGGTTAATCAATCAGATTGTGTTAATTGAATTCTTCTAAGTCTATGTATTCCCTGTGGGTTCGACCCTAACTTGGTTAGGTTTTATTTCTTGACAACGACCGCCTTATCCTCAAAAAGGTGATGATATCAATGACCTCGTCCAATGCTCACCCGATCGAAAATAACTTCGGACATAATATCAGTCAACATAATACATCGGCTCGCTGACAGCAACCTCAGCTAATCATCGACCAGTAGAGGGCTCGACTTTCAATCCACATGTTACCTTGCTTATCCCTTAAGTAGCCATTACAAGTATCAATGGCCAAATAATAGTGAATGCAATGTACACAATCTCAATTTCATCACAATTTCAATATCATAATAGTTTCAATATCATCACAATCTTAATATTATTTACATCTTGATATACATACCATCTTGATATAAATATCAAATAGTTCACAAGATCACATGTGTTATGAATCAACCATTTATTCATAAGTCAAGATTTCACTATATGAACAATTACTCAATCCAAAATCTCATGATCAAAGTCTATGATGATACAATTCTACCCCAGAGCACTCAATTCCACACATATATGAGCATGGATTACTCAATCATACATAATAAAAGGTTAGAAGTTCATTTACCTTAGAAGTTGTCCAAAATCAAGTCAAATCCATGACTCTTTCACTTCCATGATAATCCAAATTACCACAATCTATTCAAATATAGAATCATAATCACATAACGAATCTAATGACGCTAAAATTCAAGAAATTCAGGTGAAAAGGGCAAATGGTCAAAAATCCCATGCCAGAAAAAGTAACTGAGATCTAAAATTTAATGCATGAAAATATTTCCAAGTAATAAGGACTTAAATGGTAAAAAGTTTTTCAAAAATGAAGTTAAAATGCAGTCACAATCATAAATTTAATATTAGGAATTGAAGTTCGAAAAATTCACAAATTCCTCAATTAAAAGCCAAACTCTAAGTTAAAAATATAATTTAATCAATGAAAATAAAGAAATAGGCTAGAAAATAGTTACCCAATAGTTTTTCCTCAAAAAACCTTGAAGATTCTCTCAAGAATGGAGCTTGAAATATTGAAAATGGTGGAATATAATAAAACCTGTCACTTTAAAAGAGCTTACTGTTCAGGCACTTTTTGTGTTCCGTGAATGCGAAGACAATTGTCCCTCAATGCTCTATAAATGTGGTGGAAACTCCCATGAATACGGAGGCCAAGGCTCAGTAGCTCTGCGAACGCGGACCCTCCTTCTGTGAAAGTAGAGATAGAGGCGTGAATGCAGAGAACAACCTATATGCAATAGAGTTCAACAAAACACAACATAAGAAAATCACAAAATGGACCCTCAAAATTCGTTTGGA
This sequence comes from Solanum clarkiae, assembly GCA_011800125.2. Lineage (NCBI taxonomy): Eukaryota > Viridiplantae > Streptophyta > Magnoliopsida > Solanales > Solanaceae > Solanum > Solanum clarkiae. The sequence goes on along the minus strand of JAABOM020004519.1, from coordinate 4,804 downwards.
ACCCCATGAACACAAACCAAACATGTGACCCTACAAGAAATGATGTTCTGAACTCAATGGAACCATCAAAATTTGATTTCGAGGTCTCCTCGACCCGAAACCCGAGACTAATTTTTTAGACTAGATAAGAAACCTGAGACTAATTTTTTAGACTGGTTAAGGACTTAAATACTCAAAATTGTCAAGATCCAAGCCTAGCGCCTAGACGTGAAAAGGCGAATGGGGAACCCGAAGGGACCCAAATCAAGCCTCTTAATATATCGTTACACATTCTTGGCCACGGAAGTAATAAAGTAAAAACAATAGATAGGAAAAGGGGAAATACGGGGCTAAGGGACTTCTTTATATAACAAAACATCAAAAGAGTCAAAGGGAGTCAATCTTATAGCATCATTACATAACTTGTCCAACAACTCCTTTAAACATAGAACTTAGCGGGAGCCAAGACAAGAAACCGAGATCACCCTCATAGTAAAACAAACAATAAAGAAAAGAGAGTCCATACATAGCATAAATCAAGATAAGTATGTCCTTGAAGTTGAGGACTCACCAACTTGCTTTGAGATATATCACACTAGCCATGTGGAGGAGGAGGATGATTAAGTGGGGCTCCGGTTCCTCTATGGTAACATCATATAGGCATAGAGTATGCATTAGTACATTTGAATGTACTAAGTATGTAGGATGCAATGCAACAATAGATAGGCAACATAGTCAAAATACATGACTAGGCAATAAATGAACATATAGCAATATGGCATGCATGAATGATACTTGAAGTAAACATGCTTATATATAGAATATATTACATGTGTAGGAATAGACTATCATCATACATGAACCAACTTAGTACTTGGAATCTAAGGTAGACCACCCCTTAGAAGTGATTGAGGTACAACCACTCAATTGATTTACAGACATGACCACTCTTATCAGAAGTGATTGAGGTACCAATCCCTCAACTGGTTGATGGTTTACCACCCCTATCCGAGGTGATTGAGGTACAAACCCCTCTATTGGTTGACGGACATGACCACCCTCCGTTGGAAGTGATTGAGGTACCAACCCCTCAATTGGTTGATGGCTCCAACCCCCATTTGAGGTGATTGAGGCATCACCCCTCAATTGGCTATGGTCAACTCACAACACAATAGATACTTCTCATGAAATCAACATATACATATCACTCTTTCATCATCATAGAGGCACTTAAATCATATGCCAAATATTAGGCCTTCAACAACTTAAGATACATTAACTGGACATATTATCAAACACTTGATGGGTATCAATGCTAGTATAAAACCATGCAATCAAGAGTGAAATCATGAAAGAAAATTTAATGTAAAATCATCCACCAACACTTGGTAACACCCTTATGCAATAGACATCAAAACCCTTCATCAAATCTCAAGATAGAACTAAGATTCATAGCTCAAAACATGCATAAACAGTCACACTTTATAAAATCCCAATGTAGTTCATAGTCAAATTCATTATAGAAGACCCATAAGTGAAATCAACTTAGAAACATGTAATTTACCATAGGTGAAAGGACCCAATGGTTGAAACCCACATACCTTGAAAGGACCCAATGGTTGAAACCCACATACCTTGAAATTGGAGAATTCCTTGATAAAGATTGGAAATGGATACTTGAAGCTTGAGTGAAATCGTTAAGATCCGGAATGAGCTTTGGCACTTGAATTTTGAGTAAAATATTTGTCTAAGTGTTTGAGAGCGTATTGGGAAATGTCTAGTATGATATGGTGTCAAAAAATGGTTAAGTATAAGTATTTTAACGTATGGAAAAACTTAGGCCCAAGACTCAAAAGTTTTGTAACGAACTAAAATTAACTGGGCAAAAATAACACTAGTTCGCGCCCTCGCCGCGTCGTGCGAGGGGCGCGGACTTATTCTAGATAAGGAAATTTTGGGAAATTGAAATTGTAATTCGATGGCTCTAAAATTGGATTTAGACCCATTTCCCACTCAATTTTACCCCCTGATCAAGAATATGAAGTCAAATTTTTGATATCATGCACGAATTTTGAGATACATGGAAATTATGATTCCAGAAACTTTTGAGGCACATCTTCTGGCACTTTTTGGGGTCATTTCAGTAATAACCTCAGATACTCTAATAAGTTACAACAAGACCATTTCTAGTATTGATTTAACAATTCAAAACTTCTAGAATTGTTGGAATTTCGATTCGAGCTTTCGAACTTTGAATGTGAACCAAAGTCAAACTATGATCCCAAATCAATTGAAAAGAGCAACTTTGGGTCTAAAATCTCCATGTTAACTCCAAATTAAGTTCTACAAGTTCTCCTAGACCAGATTCAACATTCTAGAGCAAATTAAATCAACAAAATTACATTTAAACACTCAAAATTCAAGATCATGACAAAAGTCAAAATTTCAAACTTTAAGCCTTCAAAAACTCTTTCTTAAAAATTGTAAAATTTTACAAATTTTTCAAAAGTATGACTTTTAGACTCAACCAAAAATGACTTGACATGCCCAAAGTCCCGTTAGGGCGGACTGACACCCATTGCCGATGAGGCTTGGGAGAACCAACCTATATCTATGTGCTTTCTATACATAGTATAATGGATTTCTACATTTGACATGCCTTTAAGAAGATAAACAGTTATAACGAGCAAAAAAGAAATGCATATGGCTAGGCCATTGGGGCCACTGTGTTTAAAGTATGAGACATAACCACACTTTAATTTACATAGTCTACAAAGCCTCTAGATAAGGAAAAGTATCTGATAAGGGTCGGAACAGGCCCCGCCTCAACTAACTATACAATACAAAAATATAAGTTCTAGACACAAAGCTCTGAAGCAACCTGAAGCTTGGTAACAACAACTGGATGTCCTGTACTCCTACTGGGGAGATCTACTAGCACTTGTACCTGCAGCATGAAATGCAGGTCCCTCGTAAGGGATGTCAGTACGGGATAATGTATTGAATATGTAAGGTAAGAAATACTATATATGAAGTAACAACTTAAATAAAATCATGCATTGATGTAAGATTAGAGACCACCTTTGATTATACTTTGGGATCATGTACTTTATGTTCTTTATATTACTTTACCTTTACTGTATAGTCTGTGCACAACATGTAATACAAATGACCAGCTGATCATTGGAAAACTGTATCGAGATTGTCCCTGGCTAGGTTCTTCCTTAACCCCTCAGGCTACCACTCGTGATAGGATTGTCCCTGGCTAGGCCGCCCCTCGGGCTACCACCCATCAATAAACAATCTACTTTACCTTTTAATTACCTTTGAGATGGTTGTTTTGGTGATAATAACATTAGATCTGTAGGGATGTATATATAGCATATGACATGTAGATAATTATACAAGACAATATGACAATGAAAAGTGTACATTACACAAATAATGAAATGCGTATAAAATGGAACAACTCGTGAACTTTATTTAGTAACAAGAACCCATGTAACTTGGTATCCAAGCATGTATGCAGATTTGAAAGTGACTATGTATGGAAGCATATGAACGTGTCAAAGAGTAGATACATGGTTAATAGTTGTGTCGGAGTTGGCAAGTGCCTTTATGTGCCAAGGAAGAATCTAGATTTCATGCCACGTAATACACATTCTTTCAACCTTTCCGCCCCTAATCGTATTCTTTCATGTGCCGAGCGTATTCTTTCAACCTTTCCGCCCCTAATCGTATTTTCTAATACACATTCTCATATGCATATCATGCGCAGCCTATTTTAGTGCCATAATAGTCTTACAACAGCCCACAAAGCACAACACATAACAATTCTACACAACCTACAAATGGACAACATAATGTTACCTCTTTTCGCTACATTTCGACGTCGACAATTCCAAACCTGTTCCGACTCTAACCTAACTGTTCCAACAACATTTATACATACATACAGTCGTAAAACAGTCTTAATATAGCACCTAAGAAGTCATGAAGGACGTGAGCCAATAGCCTTCCATCCAACAGCCTACAAGTTCCAATCAATATTACACTTAAGATAGCACAATAAAACTCGTTTGTTAAATGAAATCAAAATTAGGGCAACAACCTTAGGGTAATATCTATAAATCAAACCATGTTAACTGTAACACACCACATCTTACCGTACTAATACTATACAAATGAAATATGACATGATTTGGTTAAACTAGCGCTAATTTTTAAAAGTGTTTGAATCTCATGTTAATGGGCTATATGTGCGTCTAACGCTTAAGAGGGTCGGGTGTATACATGTTTTGCGTCAAAGTGAGGAGATTACGGCCTTAAAATGAAGTTAGAGAATTGAGGTGATTGTAGGACTTAGGAAGCAAGTAGGTGAGTCAGCTACTTGCTTAGCTTAAATTGCTAACTAAACGGAGACGAGACCCGGTGTCAAAATTGTCCAAGTCCAAGTATGAACAAAATTTGTGTTAAGGGTGTAACTTTGGTCCACGATTTAACATCACATATGGACTATATTTAAATCCCAATGATGATAGTAAGAAAGGTCCAAAGACATCATAAACTCTTGGATACTTTGGGACCAAAACCAAGTAAGAAAAGTTTGCAAAATAGGGAGCTCAAGTCCATCAATTTGGAGACCCATTTTGGCCCAAGTTTAATGGACAAGCTGCTGGATAAGCAACTTATTAATGTGTGGTGTAAGACAGTCAAAGTACCAAGAGAAGGTCGGCCAAAGTAGTAGTATTAAGAGGGGTCATAAGCAGCAAATATCCATTCACTTTTAACTTGGAAAATTTCTGCTTTCTCCCAACTTTATTGT
>JAABOM020004498.1:0-20363 GCA_011800125.2 Solanum clarkiae | reverse complement strand
AAGAAGAGACACATATACATACACACACACACACACACACACACACACACACATATATATATATATATATATATGTATATATATATATATATATCATTGATCCTACTTTTGTTAACATAACCATTGGTCGAACAGATGAAATATATGAGTAACAGCTACCCTCAGACAACAGAAGCTCTTTAAATTTCTACCAGGACCATAGTGGCTCTGATACTATGTAAAACATATTGGAGAAAAATATTATTAAATTATGTCTCTATATTATATACAGAGACCTAATTTATAGACACTATAATACAGTCTTTTTCTAATTAGTATACTATTTACTATTTACATTCCTACTACTATTCCTGTTTCATTTCTATTCCTATTCTAAGTAGGATTGTAAATACATATTTCTACTATAACAATTATAAATAATAGATGAAGAAAATAAAAGAAAACAAAACAAAAATGGAAAAATTAAACACAAAATAACTATATAAACAAATGTTTAACCTTTTTCTTTCAAGTGGTTGCTATTAAAAAAATGTCTTTGGTGTGACAATTTAGACAATATAGGTTTTGTGTGTGCGTTGGGGGGGGGAGGGGTTGCTTTTGATCATGTCAGAAGATGTGGTATAACCGTTTATAATGGAGGTTGAGACGATAGTGAGGTGATGATAAAGAGCGAGAAAGATAAAGGAAAAAAAATATTTGATTAATAGAAAAGGAGGAACAATTTTTAGATGTATTTTTCTGTCATAACAGCGGCAAGGAAGTAAATAATTTCAAGAAATTTCCTCCCTCTCCATAAAGATAAGATATATCCTTGAAACTTTGATGATAGTTCAAAGAGATACTTATATCTTTTCCTAAATTATTTACAACAAGTAAACAAAATTATTTTACTGAGAAACATGATACAGATTAATCAAACCCCATAATTAGCCAATAAAATAGCACGAAGTCACAACAAGTGTTCAAACATGAAGGCCTCAAAACAAGAAATTTAACTGAGTATATGACCACAAGTTTTAACACATCAATTTAAATATTATTTCAAAAAGCACAAATAATTAAGATTTACTGAGATACCAAAAATCTTTATAAATAGTATTTAAATAATAAGTTCCATGAAAAAGCTAATCTTTTGTCAAGTGAAAAGACCTGTACCCTACATATGCCGCTTGTGGACCTGGTTCAGTAAGCAGCACCAACACACACAAATAAAGCATTAAAGACGACAAGCAACTTATAGTGGAAAAAGTCCTTGCTCAAGAGAGAAATGACCACTACCTAGACTCGTAGGATTTCAACAACTTCACTAACTTCAAAAGAGCAATGCCAACTTACAACTCACTCTTCGAACCACAACTATTGAGAGTCAAACCCACTCTTAATTACAACTCACTCAAAGAAAACAACTTCTTACAGTAATTGTCCCTAAACAAAGATTCCGAGAAGATTGTTAAACAGACTTGAACAATTAAGAAAATCTAACTCTAGATCTTACTTGAATGCTCTAGCCAAGTGCCTGTGCTCTTAGTTGAATGCTCTCTCAATTTCAGATTGCAAAAGCTATGTCATTTGTGGTTGATGTTTGTATTTATATTAAGGCCTAGAGGCATTCCATATAGGACTCCTTTCTTGCGTAGGGCACATGATTCTTTTCCATAAATGAGTCATTTTCCTAAGTTGTTGCCTTCGCCAAAACCCACCCTGATTCCATTTCCTTAAATAGCACTCCTACTTCGGCTGGGATTCTTCTTGACTCCAATGGTGCAGATATAAAAAGGACCTGGTTCCTTGTCGTGTGATACCTGGTTCCGTTTGTCATCATCAAAATAACATAGTCATACCTGCAAAGATTCTAACAAATTTCCCCTTTTTGATGATGGAAAACCTGTGTGCATGTATGAATTCCTACAAAACAACTTCCCCCTTTTGACATCCCAAAAAGATAACAAGCATTAGCACAAACCAAGCAACAAGAACATTAGTACAAATACCAAAAACAGGAACATCATCAGACACAACACATTAGAACTGAGGATATTATCCATCCACATAGCACAGAGTAACGCATCAAGACAAAAAAATATGATATTCACAGCAAAAATAACAGGCAAGTACCAATGCCCGCACAAACATTGACAAAAAAAATTATACAAGCCAAAAAAATTATTTGTAGTGTGAATAAAAAAGAACAAGATACCAAAGGACTGGTCGGGTACACTAAGAATAAGGGCGTAAAGGGCCTACGCCTAACAGCCTAAGGAGGGAATCAACCCACACATTATGATCCACCTGCTGTTGGAGAAGCTGGTCATTGAGGCGAGCCACTTCAGCCTAAGATTCGCCAAGCTGATCCTTAAGATCACCAACCTAGGCCTAAAGACGAGCCTGCTCACCTTGAGCCTCCTGAAGCTCCCTCATGATATGAGTGATTATGCTAGTAGACTTCGGTGGAGCAGATACAACAGCAACAATAGTAGGAGGAGCATATTTGCTCTCAATAGTAGTGTGGCGATCAATCATATCTTTCTTTGTCAAAGCCCTCCCTACCCCAAGAAGAACCTGAAATGCCTTAAAGACGTGGGTTAGTAGATTTCCATAGAGGAGCTGATGGGGACCCTCTGTAGGATAAATAATACGTGCCATGCGACGAAAGATCAAAGCAGGCTAGTCCACAGGCTCCTACAAGTCTATCACTTGAGCGATCCCCACGTCACGATAGGTTGCTTCATGCATGCGCTCACCCTTAGGCAACAACCCTTATGCACCACCTCAAACAAGAGCTTAAAAAATGGTAGCATCTCTACCTTAAACACTTTCCTGGGCACATCTATGACTTGCCCATCAGTAAGCTTGGTGGTCAAAACAGAACCAGCATCCTCCAACCAAACATACTCAGTCAGCCCCACTAATGGAATTTGCAGTATCTTCCCTAGATTCACCTTATCAAAAACAATATCTACCCTATGCACCCTCGAGGTTGCCACATCACCCTCAAATAAGCCAGATTCACATAGAATTCTACCACCTCAGATTCAAAAATAGGGGTCTCAGTATCAAATAAAAGGTTAATCCATCCCTGGGAAGAAAATTTTTCACACAGCTGTGTGACCACCGGATAAGTACGAACCTCAGGGTGGATAACCTTTCCCCTTAGCATAGCCTTAAAGTTGAATTCGAGTTCCTTCCCTACGCGATTAAAATACTCTACATGTTTTTTTACATGGGGTAGAGTTGGATGGACAGAGAGTGAACAAGGTACAGGTGTCCCTTTCGGAGAGGAAGTGGCATGGACAGGGGAAGACTAAAGATGGAAGACTTACTAGAGTGAGCCTTCTTCCGATTGGAAGAGGGGCTAGCCGAGTCAAACACACACCTCTTGCTCTTGGTGATAGGACCACAAGTGCGAGGAGCAGTGGGCCATGGAAAGGAAGGAGAAGGGGCCTGACAGCGAAGGAGACCATGGTGGACTTGAGCCAAGGGAATATCATTATGTAAGTCTGAACGCCCCAATGCAGAAGCAAGTAATGCAAGTCCAGGAGCAGCCGTAAGAGGAGAGTGGCCACAGGAAGGCGACACGGCCCGAACTGGGGTATGTAAGTGAAGGAAAATGAAGGGGAAGGTTCATCAATAAGCCATTGACAGGATGGATTGGGGTCGAGAATGGGTAGGTCACCAGTCGTGAGGTAGGGTTTGGACAAAGATGGGCGAGGTAATAGTAGGACAGGCCCAGAGACTGTGAGGGGGAAATGTGAGGGAGTTCATTAGTGATGGCCTGTGGAGGGATGGAAGCGGTGTTTCAGTGTGGGATGAGGGTGAGGAGTGAAAATCGCCCTTCGAGAAGTCCTATGGTGGAGAAAGAGCGGTGGTGTTTGAGTCAGTGTCGGAATAGGAGACAAAGGACACCATTAATTGATGGTTGTTTTGTGGAAGAAGGGGTGTGCTTTTTTTAGATTAAAAACAAAGAAGGTAAGGAATAATTTTGGGCACATGGGTGGGAATATTAAAGGGTATATAGAGAGTTGGAAGAGGCACTAGGATGACTGAAAATATGTGGTCTGACATACTACAACCGACGCGACTCTTGAGATCTCGAGGAATGTTAATCATTGCCCTTTTAAAGTTAGAACCCTTCCCTCCAAGTAAGGAGCAGATGAGGAGAACCAGGTGTAGGTATTGACTATAGACAATATTTCATAGGGTATGTATTTATTCAAGCAGTGGAAGTTATGTGGCAAGGGCGTACCTATCAAACTAGCACGTGAGAACCAGTTCCTCCTGACTCGATGCCTTACTCTAGCATCGGACACTACGGCCAATATCAACAATTCCCAATGGACGGGTCCAAGAGCATGTTTTTTAGATACATACCTGCATATTAGTTCAAGTTAGTAGATTTGTATAGTACTTGAACTGCAAATTAAGAAGCAAGGGGGGAAAGTCAAGAGTCCCTGATTAGCCCCAGATGAAGTCGATTCTTCTCAAAGTGCTCCCTGCTTAGAGCCTTGGTGAAGATGTCAGCAACCTGATCCTCGATTTTGCAGAATACCATTTCAATAAACTCCTTTTCGACATTGTCCCTCAAGAAGTGATGCCTCACATTGATATGTTTAGTATTCTTCTGATGGACCTGATTCTTCACGATATTCACTATGCTTGTGTTATCCCACATAATAGGGATGCAATCAACTTGGATCCCAAAATCCAAGCTACTATTTAATTTAGAGAAGCTGAGGACAACAGGTGGCTGCATCAACATATTCAGCCTCAGCAGTAGATAGAGCAAGAAAATTTTATTTCTTGGTAACCCAGGAAACTAGAAAGGGACCTAAGAAGTGTGCCATGCCTGAGGTACTCTTTCTGTCTACTAAGTATCTAGCATAATTAGTGTTTGCAAAGCCTACTTGATCGAATGAAGAGCCAGCATGGTACCATAGAACTAGGTCCATGGATCCCTTAAGGTAACGCATAATTCGTTTGACAACTTTGAGATATGATTCCCCGGGTTTTGACTGGAACCTTGTGCATATGCCCACACTGAACACGATATCAGGTCTACTAGTTTTCAGGTACAGGAATGACCCAATCATCCTTCTATACTTGGTGTCATCAACTCTAACCCTTATATCATCTTTGTCAAGCCTTATGGCGGTTGCCATGGGTATGTCGCTGACTTTGGCATCCTACATCCCAAACTTAGTGATCAGCTCCTTGATATACTTTTGTTGAGGAATAGATGTACCAGTCTATCCATGATGTATTTGAAGACCTAAGAAGAAATTCAATTCCCCCATCATGCTCATTTCAAACTCACTTCCCATGAGTTTTACAAATTCTGCCCCTAGAGCTACTTCCGTTCCTCCAAAGATGATGTCATTGACATAGACCTGGACAATGAGGTCACGGGCACCTTTTTTCTCAAGAACAACGTATTGTGAGTCTTTCCTCTTGAGTGACCATGGCTTAAAAGGAAGCTAGAGAGTCGATCATACCAGGCTCTGGGGGATGTTTCAGTCTATATAAAGCTTTGTCTAACTTGTACACATAGTCTGGATTCTCGTGGTCTTCAAACCACGTGGTTGCCTTACATAAACTTCCTTCAGCAGATACCCATTAAGGAATATAAATTTAACATCCATCTGATATAGTTTGAACTCTATGTGAACAACAAAGGCTATGAGCATTCGAATGGCCTCAGTACGGGAAACGGGAGCAAATGTTTCATCATAGTCAATTCCTTCCTATTGTTTGTACCCTTTCACCATTAATCTGGCCTTATTTCTTGTGAGCATGCCTTGTTCATCCAGCTTATTCCTGAATATCATTTGGTTCCGATGATGGTTCGATGTTCAAGTGAGGGAACTAGGTGCCATACCTTGCTCCGCTCAAAATGTAAGAGTTCAACCTACATGGTGGATATTCATTCTTCATCCAGCAGCGCCTCTTTGACATTTTTCGGTTCAACCAAAGACACATATGCAGAGAAGGCACACATATTTCTATGCTTTGTCCTGGTAGAAATTTATGAGTCCAGAGGAGTCAATAGATTCTCAAGAGAGTGTGAGCTCTTGTGCTTCTAGTTATGCCCGGATCCTTTGGTGCTAGATTGTTGTTAGTGAAGCTTGAGCGATCAACATCTACAGTGTGAGATGCTCGTGAACTAGGTCCAGATAACCTGTCTCAATTAGAAGAGCTTCCTTTAGGTGATTCCTCTCTCTCCAAATTTGCAGGTGTCTGATGACCTGGTTGACTGGGTTGTCCCCCGTCATCTTCATCATCTGAGTCCTTCCTATTGTCTATTACTTCTGGCTCATTCGAATGTTCCTGCACAGCTTTCTCAGCTACCACATTGACCTCATCAAATATAATATGTGGACTTTCTTCAACACATCTGGTCCATTTATCGAACACCTTGTAAGCTTTATTCTGAGAGGAGTACCCAATCAATATTCCCTCATCACTCTTGGGATCAAACTTTCTTAGATCATTCTTTCCATTGTTGTGTACATAACAGACACAGCCAAGGGAACGTAGATGAGAGAGATTCGATTTTTTGCCTTTCAGCAGTTCATAGGGGCTTTTATTCAAGATAGGTCTAATCATATGAGATAGAAAGCAGTGTTCACTGCTTCAGCACAGAAGCTCTGTGGAAGGTTGCTAGTTGTCAACATGGTTTTCGCCATATCTTCAAGAGTTTTGTTCTTCATTTTCACAAGCCTATTTTGGTGTGGAGTTCTAGGTGCGGTGAAGTTGTGTGTCACTCCATTTTTGGTGCAAAACACAAGGGTTTTTGAATTCTCAAATTCTGTACCATAGTCTGTTCTTAGGCTCATCAAATGACAATTTAGACTCTTTTGGCACCATTTTAGCAAACACAACAAGCACATCAAATGTTTCATCCTTGGACCTTAGAAAGAATGTCCATGTGAACCTCGAGTAATCATCAACAAGGACGAACACATACTTGTTTCCTTCGCGACTTTGTACTCTCATAGGGCCACAGAGATCCATGTGAACCAGTTCTAGAGGTTTGTTAGTGCTGACTAGTCCCACTCGTTGAAAGTTGCTCATGACATGTTTACCTTGATCACTGGCTCCACATACTTAATCTTCACTAATCTTTCCCTCAGCCAGTACCAGAACCAGCTCTTTTGAGATCAGTTTGTTGATTGTAGAAAAGCTGGATGTCCTAGTCTTTTGTGCCAAAGTGACGATACATTGCTCATGGCACTCAAGCACTTCATCTCAGGTTGACCAGGTCCATTGTTTAATCTTCCTATTTTTTAGTTGTCTAATCAATCTTTTCATTATTAATTTCAACTTCAAATTTTTTATTATTAGTTTCAAACTAAACAAAAAAAGGGAAGAAATTTTCAAACATTTTCTATTTCAAGAAACAAATGCAAAACTAAAATACGTGTGCGAAAGCATCTTTATAAAAATTATTTCTTTAGAACACCCAATTGTTCTTCCTTCCTGATAATCAATTCTTGCGAACTATTTTTCAACTTGAAAAGTCTCCAATTCCTCCACCAAAACCTAGTTTTTAAGTATTATAATCAATATCTACATGATCTTCATGATCAATCTTTTCCTATTTTTTAGTTGTCTAATCAATCTTTTCAAGACTTTTAAATAGTAAGTCGTAAATGGCAATGTGCGACATGTATATAGACTTAAAACTATCACCTTATTTGCACTTAGTCATACTTAATTAGATGTGATAATGTGGATGAAAATATAGAAATAGGTATCTTATTTTTAACAAATATGATACTAATAATGTTGTATTAAATCAGGTATCAAAATTACCTAAGAGTTTGAATGTTAGATAGATGCATACATGTGGATGTGTAACGTTGATACTTGAATATATACAATTTGTTTCTTCATCTTAAAACCATTAGTTCAATGTTATTGAACCTGGAACGAATTATTTAAAAAAAATTCTAAATTAAATTCACAAAGTTATTGGTTTAAATAAAGATTGAAATAAGTTTCAAACAATTGACAATATACTATTTGATACCTGGTATATTTATAATGATCAGATATCAAATCAAAAATTCGATTTAGCAGTCAGGTATCTTGTTTGAAGCAAGTATCAAGAATTTATATTGAAGAGTGGTTCAACTATTATATGTGTAAAATTTTGCTTAATATCTGCATACAAGTATCATGAGGTAAATAAATCTAACTGCTAAAAAGCATATGTAAAAATCCGAGATTGACATATTTGTGATTACTGCAAATACTAACTGGAAAAGTACCAAAAAATATTAACATCACTACTCAACATCAAAATAACAACAGTAGAAGTACCAAAACATTTGACATATCTATTCAACATAAAAAAAAAAATCATAGGCAGACACATCTTTTTCTTCTTTTGTTGGCATCCAATTCAGCCACGATTGTTTCAATCAAAATTACGAACGAAATATTTTCTCAACCAACTATAGAAGTGCTTTGCTATCCATTGCTTTTGGCAATAAACGTGGAGTGGTAATGGGCTATTTCTTTTTTCCTTTTTTTGCATGTCGTTTTGGGATTTTAAATTTTGAAGTTGAACCGACATTCATGATGACCTTCGTCTCTTCTTGTGAATCTACTCCAATGGACTCATCTTGATGAGTGTTGGAATCGTCGCTTGTTGTTTGAGAATCCATTGAAAATTTTCACTGATCAAATGGATGAAATCAGTTTAAAAAAACTTTGGAACAAAGAATAAAAAGAAAATTTTGAAAAGGAAAGAAATAATTGTGTGAAAATTAATTTTGAAAAGGAGAGAAAATTTTGAAAAAAAAAGAAGAAATAATTGTGTGAAAATTAATTATGGGTTAGCTTTAATTTGAAATTAATTATGGATAATTGACTAATGCATAGTGATTGACAACTAATTGGATTTTAAAACTGAAAATAGCAATAATTTCAATTAAATCTCATTTTCTATGTAAATGACAACCCAATTTCCTATTTTTTCGACAAGTATCCGTCTCCAACTAAAGTATCACGAATGACTTAATTTTAGAGGATTTTAAGTAATTTAGAAAATAGTTAATATAGAAAGAAATTATCACTTTATAGCATGAGATTTATATAATTTCCCCTAATATATACGCACATCAAACCTAGTAACCATTGTACAAAATAGTATGAAGCCTTTGATAATTCAAACAAGAAGGTGTCAAAATAAGAAATTTCACCTAGTGATAACAATAACAACAATAACACTATACCCAGTGAAATTTCACGAGTAAGGTCTGAGGAGGGTAAAATGTACGCAGATCTTATCATTATCTCATAGAGAAAGAGAGGTTGGTTCCGAAAGACCTTCGCCAGAAAAATATCAAGCCCCAAAAGCAGAAGAAACAAGATATGAAACAAAGAGAAAAGGAAAAAGAGAAAAAATTTGACTAAAATGGAAAGCAAAAGTATAAAAATACAATAAAAGTAACAAATATAATAAGTTGGAAAAAAAACAACACAAGATAAAAAGACACGACTAGTCCTACTATCTTATAGAGACACCAGGCCAGACATCAACAACTTAGTTATTTTAAAAAACTCATGATATTATAGACTTGCTTGAGATATCAAATATCTTCTTAAATAATATTGATATAAAGTAATGTATTAAATATTTAAGTGTTGACAAATCTAAAAAGAGACTTATATTCTTTTAATCGTACTTTAGCCAAAATTTGAATTATTTTCTTGTTGTCAATGCTTTAGTTATTACAACTTCTCCAACAAATAAAATGGATTAGATTATAATAGGCATTAAGCATATCAACTTTCACGTTATAACATACAAATATAACACGTGCTCTGAGATTTGAAATTTCATTCCACAAATATAAAAGATTTCATTTATTAAAAAAAAATTCTTTTCATAATAACATAAACTAACATGGTATATATTTAAAGCACATCTAGTAAAAATAAATTTGTTCTTAATCTTTATAGTCCATAAATAGGTTCCCAAAGAAAATTGGAAACACATGAGAACTATTTCTAAATGATAGCTTTATTTTATCGAATTTATACTCCATCTATTCCAAATTTAATGAACTTTTAAGGCTTTTTTTATTGTTAAAATTAAATGAATTAAAGTTCAAAATACATGTTTGAAAAATTTTTCATATTTGCCATATTATTTATTAAATTTTATATTTTCTAGGATATAAATTACACAACTTAAAAAATTATATTTAATGTGAAATAGTGAAAATTATGATTCAAACTATGTCATTGATATTTTACATAATATGTGTGTGTTACCTCATAAATTTAGTTAATAGGGAATAGAGGAAGTACGTAAAATATCAATCAATCTATCATTACCAATAAAACAAATTTATCATCAGGATTGAAAGAAGCATTCACATAATATTCCAAAGTTCATGCCCCCATTATTGATATAGCCATGCAACAACTATATGCTGTTCAAAAACGATTAATGAGAAATTAACAGCTACTTTTTTTTTAATTCCTCTCGTAAGTGTTTAAGGTAAATAGCTCCAAGTAGTTCTTGGGAATCTCACTTTTGGACTTTCAGATTTTGCGTATATCAAATATACGTTTCTGCTTATCTACAAGTTGAAAAAGACAAGCATCTCCTGGATTCATACCATAAGTTGCGGTAACTTGTTTCCATCCACTTGTCAAAACATTCAAACCTGATATGCAATGATAAAAGGTAGGCCAGATTCTTCTATCTGGTCCTTGGAGATAAATAATTATCCTTTTCTTCTTTGACCTTTTCAGCAAATGATTTCGCCAGGATTCTGGTAATTCCTACACAGAATGACAAGGGTGGTCAGGATTCTGATTCACATAATGAAAGGACTAGAACTCTCAAAAAACAATGTAAACATAGGTCTTGCTTCAAGAAAAATTTACTGCTCCTATTCCTATAAGATATCTGGCACTTTAGATTATAAACCAAATAATCAATATATTGCAAAGAGAAACCTAACAAATGTTCGCATTCGTAAAATTTGATGGAAATCAGCCACTTGCTTTGATGAAAAATGTATAACAAAGAGGGGTCGTATTAATCAATTGATTTATCTGTTTCGAAAAAACTATTCAAGAACATCCATTCAAAACCAGAAAACATACTCATTAACTTTAGATTTAAAGAAACAGTGCCATGGATGGAGTGTCCTGCTTCATAGGTGCTAAAACTGGAAATATAATTATACTTTTATCAAACTATTAATAGTCAGTTTTATGGGACTAGTTTAAATCATGGATGCTTATTTTAAACAAATAAGAACCCTCCAAGAGAAAAAAGTTTATCTAAAACCTGTGTACATATAGTTTTCTTTTCAACGTCTGAGTTACAAAGTAATCAGCTCTTCACATCAATTTTCATTGAAATTCAAAAGCATTCGATGATGTTAAGCCAAAAGGTGTCTTTTTTTATGCAAAAGTTTGAGCAAAAGAATCTTAAAATGTATGCAACTTCAGCAGTAAAAACAAGACACACATAAACTCAAGCACTCTACAAGCTAGTATTGATAAATATTCATAGAGAACTAACAGTATTCATGTTGGCATACCTATATTAAAGGACTTAATGAAGTAATGGAAGCTAAGGAGATACAAGACAATGTTGTTGGCCTTTAATAAAAAATCAAAAAGATATTTATTGTGGAAGAAGAGCTCAAGAATTTTGACTAGAGTGGGCTATTTAAATGCTGCCTCTGTCGACTTGCATTTCGTAGTCCAGGTCCAAGCTCAAGAGGAGGATTTGGGCACCTATTTACACACCCAAGTGGGGCTATTTACACGCCAAAAGAGCTGAAATGTGATGTGGATATTTTAGTCCAACAAAAGCTACTTATTTTGTTAGGTAGTTTGGGGAAGTGTGAGATTGATGGTTCATGCTTTCGTAGTTTATTATTTCCTAGTTTAATGTTTTGAATTAGGTTTTACTACATATTATTTATAAAAGTAGAATTTGAAACTCTTGAAGTGTAGGGAAGGAGTGCACAATCAGCCCCTATATATAGTCCTTTTAGATTTTTGGACACGACATTATTATCAATATTATTGAGAGATTCTTTTCTTTACACTACTTGGCATTTCCTTTTCTTTAAAGATAATTTTTGGTGTGCGTCCTTTTTTGCATACACCTAGACTAATTCCACGAGGTTTTTATCGCCTCCCAATTGCAAGAAGTACCAAGTAACTCTATCCACCAAGGTTGAAACCGATTGGAAGAAAACACCTAATGTTTTGTCTTTGTTGAGATTTGAACCTGACACACACTAGTTTTTTTTTTTTTTTTGAATAAAAAATCAAGTACATTACTTAGGATTTTATCTTATAACCTTACAAGAATAATTCTTTTAGGAGATAAAATTATATTCTATGCTTGGTATTTATCATTCATACTTGATTAATTGAAGAAAATTAATCTTATACATATTATAGTCTATAATATTTAAGTCATGGGGTCTAGATCACTTTCGTCTAAGTTTTAGAATTGAATTTGCTAGAGAATATGATTAGCCCTAAAGCATAATTAGGTCTACTACAATTACTTAGGGGTTTTATCTGGGGATTTATTTCTCAATTTTGTGTCTCATTTTTTGGTCTTTTTTTGCTTTTCCATTGTGTTCTCTCTCATTCAAATAATTTAATTCTTATGACATCACATCAAATAGTAAGAATATTGCAATCCACACAAATGATAGAAGGAACAATGTTAAAACAAAGTGTTACCAGAAAATCTCGGTCATCAATATCCAACAAACACGAATAGATTGCATTCCGAGATGATGTGTCTCCTTTATACTCTCCTCTTGAATCTTGAACAAAACAAACAGTAGGAAGATGCTCAAAGATAGTTCAAAGAACAACCAACATGCATATGGCCATGGGTAGTTATGAAAAAGAAAATCAGATTAAATAAGTTGTAAAGATATTTAAGAATGAAATCAAAAGCATGCCATGTATTCCTCTAGCAGGAGAAAATATATTTGTTATTATCTCCTCAAATTCTTTCTTAACAAGTCATTCTTCCCTAGCTTCATGAAGAAAAAAACATTATCATGTAAAACACTAGCTGGTCAAGTCAAGCTCAAGCTTGAGAATTTCAACAGGGCCTAAATTTAATTTGGCAATTTGATGTCAAAAACTCTTTAATTGCTAATTTGCAATTTAAGCAACCCAACAAGAAAAGGAGAGCACAATTGTTTAGGTGGAGCACAATTGTGATTCCCTTTTTCTACGCAGCAACAATTGCTTCCTCGTGATACTAGTCTTAACCTTATACCTACTGCACTGCAGCCAGAAGTGTGTTGATTCTAAGCTCTTTAAAATGCTCGGTGGTGCTACTAAAAATACACCCCTTTTTCTTCAAAGAGAAAACCACTAGAGAAAGTGAAACTTCTTATTAGAAACTAATTTAGTACCAACATAATCATACCTCAGCATAAATAGTCTAACTTTTTACCTATATCATATTCTTCCCCGATCCAGGACAAGAAGGGCGATCCAAAAGAAGCACTTAGGTTATGTGATTGGATTCAATATGGGGAACAGATTTGCTCCTATTTTTAAAGAATCAAGATGGTCAAGAAGGGCTGAAAGGAGAACATAAGCTGGTAAGGGAGAGTAGTAGTGTAGCCTCAAGGGCTTGTAAGGGAAACATGATTTGATAGGAAAGGATTGTCTTTTCAAATGGAAGGAATAGGGGTCATTCAAAGGCCAATGTCCTATATGGAGCAGGAATCACAGGTTAACTCATATATTAGAAAATCTTAAGTAGTGAACCCTAAAATTTCAAATGGAACAATTGACCTTCGTTTTTCCAAAATGAACAAGAAGTGCAGGACTCGAATGAATTTCAGTCATAATTTCAAGTTGTATAACAAAAAGTCCTAAAGATTGTTGCTTACAATGTTCGAAAAACTTCTACATTATTGAATCACACAAAATAAGAGAAGTTCCTTAGTACTTGAGATTTATATCTTAGGACATAATCATTAAGAATAGTGTACACTATTATTATGCTTCTTTTGACTTTCAACATAACTAGTCAAACTCAAAGTGGGTTTTATTATTACTTTGCTTGAAACAAGATATAATTTCAAATACCATTTAAATAGCGAATAAATTCATCAAAAAGAAAAGGGTAGTGGAGTCCACCACGTGAAAATTATCGGTGATTTCATAGCGAAAAAACAAGAAGTGCTTCTTACACCAAAGAGGTACTGGAATGAAATCTTAGAATGACGTGGACATAGATTTAGTTGATTGTTGAAGAGTAACAGGAAAAGTTGTTAGACTAATGAAAGGAAAAGTTTCTATAAGAAAAGACTGAATAGAGGTGGAAACGACCAGAGTGGATGAAAAAGAAATTCGGCGTTATTAGAACAAATACCAAGAAGAAACATAATACCTCTTGAATGACTGCCAAAAAAATAATGATGCTACTAACACAGTCATTGGAAAGAGGAGTTGTGCAAAAGAGCATATCCTCAAAAGAGGTAAAATAGTAAAACTGAAATAAAAAAAGTTGGATGAATCAACAGTACGGGACACTAGTAGCGGAAGCTAAGTAAGTCCCAACCAAATCATGAGATTCTATTTTCAATGAATTGAGATGTCAAAATATAAGAGTGCTTAATATATAAAGGTGATTTACTTTAGGAATTTCAGATTGTTGTGACATCACCATTAAGGATTCAATCACTCATGATCAAGAAAAATAAATTTACAATTTCAACAATAAATAGAATTACAAAATACGCCCTATTGCTTTGAGGGGAAGCAATTAATTAGGAAATAGATATTGCTAATAAACATAGTGTTGAAGCCAAATATAGCAGGTAGAAATAATATTTTCACCCGAAGGAACTTGAGAAAATCTTAGGAACTTAGAAAATACCTGAGAAATTAGATGGATATGACAAAAAGATGAAAATCAAAGAAGCTTAAATGGATGATTTCTGGGAGAAGATAGGAAATTAGATGTTGAAGCTAATAGTAAAAGAACAAAATTTAGGTATAAATAAATAGACAAAATGATCAAAAGGCTTCCGTGTACTCATGAATCCACAAACTTGAGACTACATTCCTTAAAGCGATGGACCTTGGGCCTAACTAAATACAAAAGTTAGTCCATCAGAGGAGGATTATCCAAGACCACATAAAGCTCACCAAACAATGTGTGACTCCAACAATTTTGGCAAGCTCAAGACTAAGATGAAGCTCAACATAGTGTCAGTAAAACAAATCTTCAGCTGAGCCCTCACTGCCTCAAGTATATAGACATAATATCCATATTCAAGATGACATAATAAAAAAAATGAATCCTAACAATTTGTCGTGAACAGAAAACTTACCAAATTGAGATGCTTTGTTGGATTTCTTATATTTTGGACCTGGCAATGGAATATCCTCTACTGGTCCACTAACCATATTGGTTGCCGTGATTACAGCATCAAGCTTTGACAACAGTGGTTCTGAATCTATGTTGCAAATTTCAGCATTTAAATTTGGTTCTTCTTGTGATCTTAAATTGGTTCCAACATGATTATCCTTTCCAGTGTCACCTTTTAAAGGACTGCTAGTTCCTTCGGCAAAAGGTCTGCTTGCTGGCATTTCAAAATTTGACAGATCCAAGCACAACCTGTCATCTTCTTGATCATATTGAGAATTTCTATCCATCATACAAAGCAATTCATCCACATTTATAGCTGAATGTACTGACTGTCCCTTCCTAGTTTTAGCATCAACATTTGTTGCAAAGTCTGTAATATTTGGCTTGTATGAGACCTTTTCAGACTCTGATTCATCAAATATTTTACTTTTTTGCTTGATTGAATTTATATTAGTTGTTTGAAACAACTCAGACGGGATAGTTACTTCTGGGTAAGTCCGTGCTCTTTTTCTTCCGTTGCCAATATCACTGCAGAACTTCTTCATTTCACAAGCACTATTTTCAAATATTTGAACAATGAAGTGCTGACCTGGAACATAGTGGAAAATCAACAAGTGGCCCACATCTAGACCATGGTCTGATGAAAATTTAGGCCATCCCTGCCGGATAGAAAGTGAACCATGATGGTTGCACACGGTTACCCTCCATCGTTGTCCACTTGAGTCCTCAAGATAAGTTTCCTTATTAGTCAGGTGTGAAACAGATCGAGCAAACTTTGGGGGGAAAAACTGAAAAGAAAATGCAGAAATTAAAATTAACAAATACCATATATCATCCTTGGAAGTCTTTTGAGTTCTGATAGCACAATAACTTATAACACAAATGCCAAAGAGAAGGTTATGACTAACAAATGCATTTATGCAAGATATTTTCTATGGAAAATAAAATATGAAAATTGGTCTGTTATCTGCATTATTACCAGAAACCCCAACATATATAGTTCATTACAAATTAAGTTTTACAAACACGCAAATGCCTCAATACCACTGTTAAGTATCTTCCTTTTAAGAAGCTTCAAAGATTGATAAATGATTTATTACATACTAAAATTTTGACAGGTACTCAAGAATGATGTGAATGATTATTCCAGGAGTAATATTAACTTTAAACATTTGCATGATTTTCAAGTAACTGAAAGAAGATACACAACAGAACAAACGAATCCTAACAATTTGTTGTGAACAGAAAGTTTTTCCACAGAAACACTGTGGAATGCAAAAGTTTCTCATAAGCAGATCTTTATTCATTTTTGTGTTAAGCTCTTTGAAAACTGGAAAGTGGCCTTTTAAATCCTTCAAGCAAAGCGATTTTAAGTAATATATTGTATATCACCTCTTTTCTTGGGGGAGTAATATAACATATACTTAGTACACAGTATTAGACGCAATAGCTCATGATAACAATTGAAGAATTTTTTCGTAATTCTTTGATAACATGATGTTTCGGAACTTATAGATATTTGGCATGACACATGTGGGGGTCGTTCAAGCACATTAGTGGCTAAAGCAAAAATCAAAAGAAGGCCATAAATTTTTAGAAATAAACTAATATTTTTTTATGAAGTTTATTCTTCTAGATCTTTGAATTTCGAAGTTGTTAGTTTCTCTTATAAACGAATTTTTTTTAAAAATAATTTCTTTCCAATTGATAACATAATGAATCAATTCTATCTTTCTAAGTTTCTCGGGCTCGGGTGCTGATATCTGAAACGTATGTAGATCTAGAAATCGGATCCTATATGATCTAAATTTTAAGATTCGGAGATGCAGATCTATATATCGGGATACCAAATTTCTTCTAACAATTTGCTCTTTTTATATGAAAAAGTAATTTTCCTTATAAATAGTACTTAGTATTTTTTTCTAAAAAAAAGCCATAACCTTTTATGGCTAAAACATGAAACCCCTCAAATTTAGGGGCCTAAGACAGTTGTCTTTTTATAACCCTATCGAGCCTCCCCTAGACTTATGACTCTACTACAAAAATTGATCAACCTAAGCACTCTGTTTAAGCATAAGGATTTCACCAACATATAGAAAATTTATTACAAGAATAATTAATTATAAATGTGGTGATCAAAAGTCAAAACCAACTATACATTTAAAACAAGTACTTTAAACTAGGTCGAAAAAACAAGCGTTAAAAGAAGGAATCACACTTTACCAGAATTTGTAAGAAACTTTTGTCAAACATTATTTTGAAGAATGAAAGAACCCCTATTCCATGACGCAAGGGGCAGTCCTTCTTGCACCCATCAGATGCTTTGTTCTCGCATTCCATCTCCTCCCTACACAAAGTATGCTTCCCAAACAACTTAAATCCTACAAAGTGTACTAAAATATCAACTAGAAGTTCAAGTTCAGAAAAATACTACTCAATCTTAAAAAAGTACTCATTCCTAGAAAATAAAGAGTATTTTTACTAAATTACCCTTAATAAATACCTCAGAATGATGTATTTCTTCAGTAACTTCTTGGTCATGTAAAACAAATGGAACGTTATACACGATGCTACACAACAAGTAGAACCTGAAGACTCAGAATAAGCTAACAAAGAGAGGGAAATCCAAATTCCAGGCTTATAATAGCTTGAATCTTGAGTAAGAATAGTTAATTAAAGCAAACGCTTAGGTAACATAATGATGACCCATCAATTTACTGAAATCACCTACATGTAGGTTCTATGATAAAATTATACCAAGCAAAAATTAGATAAATACAGTTGCGATCGATCGTTCTAATTTTCTTTAGCTAAGATAGCTCATCACCCAAATCAAATAAGCAATTGTCATGTTTCTACTTAACCCCATTTGAAAATCATGGCTATTATTGGTTAAAGCAGCTAAAAAAAAAAAAAAACGTAAAAGAAAAATTTTACAAAAAAAAAAAAACCTCTTCCACTCCGATACATACCTGAGGAGAACCCAATAAACGAGGAAAGAACAACTCTTGCTACAAGAAGCGACCCAACTTTCTCCGGGGTACTGCCCAAGAAAAATAGTCTTTTCGTTGTTTTAATTTGTCACAAGCTAGTTTATATAATTGTGTTTCATATAAAAAGAGAGTGAGTGAGAATGAGAGGTAAATCAAACTACTACACCAGTTAGGCTATATTATAGATGACAAATTTGGATGGTAGCTTTTCTCGAATTTTGGCCCTTCATATGTGGACTGTATTTTTATTTTTATTGGGCATTCACACAAAGCTTATCTCTCCTAATCTTTGTCTTTCTCATTTATTAATTTTTCAAAAGGAAAAATCTCCTATATGTTCACACACATTATAAATATCTCTTTTTTTTTTTCTTCTTATTTTTATTTGGAGAATCATTATTTTCTTTTTTTAACAATTTTAGGTTATTACATATTTGATTCTTAAAATTTTCATAATTTTTCATTAGATATTTTTATTATTATCATAATCTAATATTTGATTGACCAAATCTTTATCAAAGTTTTGATTCATCATTTATGGATTTTTTGACGTTTTTCTCTAGACATATATGACAAAGCTCTCAACCAGTATCAGTCTCCAGACTTTATCAGTCACATCCTTTACTAGAGTATGTGCTAATGCTTATTATAGCCTTTATTGTTGATAGATAGTCTAATACGTAATATCATGTTAGTGTATACAATTTCACAGATCTATCTTAAAAAAGATGCACCAAAGAAAGAAATAATTATTACTTTCATCACACAATAAATGTTTAATGTTATCAAAATTTCTCTAACTAACAAGTCTACTTTAATAAATCATTATTATTTTCATCACACAAAAAATGTTGAATGTTATCAAAATTTCTCTAACTAACAAGTCTACTTTAATCAATCTTCCATTCATAATTAAGTTGAGAATAACTATCCACATAAGTGTTTCTTTAACTTGAGAATAACTATCCACATAATTGTTGCTTTTTATTGCACATGAGTATACTCATAGTCTCTATTGGTAAGTCCTCCCCAGTTTTAATAAATTTGTTTCGTGAAAAATTGATTCTGACATACTACAATAAATTTAGAAAATTCACATATTCAAAATACTTATTAGCTCATGAGATTTTTCAAACTATCCAAGAAGCTTGACTAGATTGTATTCCTTAGGAGAATTATTTTTTTTTCATAATGAATGCCCATTTATTGTGCGCATGTTATATTTTTTGTTTTGCATAGAACTACATATAGCCGAAAAATTTCACATATTTATTTCAAGTAGACTAAGTCATTCTGTTGGATTTGGATATATAATACAACATATTCCATACAATTTTTTTATATTATTGCACTTTGTGTTTAGAGAAAACTTCTATAGTGGCTTTAATTTTTATGGACATGACAAACAGATAGGATCAAAATACTTGAATAGAAATATGGATAGAGTCGGATTGACAACACAATTCTAGTAAAATATAAATTATATGGGTAGGGCTGATGATGGCATGACCCTACACAAATTAGATTTAAGATTCACCTAAAAGAAACATGGAACTACGCAAATAAAATTTGAGGAGTCACCAAACGGACACATGGTGCTATGCAACTCAAATACGAGAAAGTAGTTTGAAAAAATTCATGGTACTACACAATTTTAATATGAGAAGTAATTAGAAGAGATGCACGGTACTAGACACATCAACTATTAGAAAGTAGTCACCGAAAAGATGGAACAGTGCTACACATATTAAATATGAAAAAATAGTCACCCGAAAGATGACAGAGTACTGCCCAAATTAGATATAAGAAAGTAATCACAGAAAAAATGGCTAGGTTCTACACAAACACTGACATTATATGGGGTTGACACAAATAACCCTAGAAAGTCGTTGGCAACACCCACAGCCTCCAAGGGCATTATAGCACTTAGGTCACCCACACATTTTCTTAATAGGGACACATGGAAGACT